>JAXCGZ010011720.1:0-73708 GCA_037179515.1 Halocaridina rubra
TAGAGTTTCCAGCAGATTTCTTCTGCTGATTTCCTACAATAGCTATTATATCATATTCGTTCATCCTAGACATTACAGTATAAAGTTCTGATTTGCTTCTTGCGATGAATGCATGCAACTTGAATCATGTAAGTTATCAAATATTCTCAGTAAAGAATATAAAATCGATTCATAAGATTAGTTTCCTCACATGTAAATATTTTTACTGATGATCACTCTTCTTTTTGACACTGGTAGAAAAGGATGTTATGATCGAATATCATACTAAGTATTCTTATTTTAATATACCAGGGATTGGGTACATGTGTATTACCTACATATTTCCATTGTGTCACATGGGGAAATTTAAATGTGGAAAGCAACTGAAGGCTGGCAGTTACCTCTTCAGTGACCTGATAAATATTGTGAGAATAAGTCGAGTAAACAGAAAGCAGCTTACGCTTTTCATTCTTACATTTGAAACTACCCAGCAAGATATTATTTTCATTAATATTATGGAACTGACATAACTTCCAATTTTGGCTCATGATAGCATATCTTATATACTGTATACACCCATTTTAGGCACTCACTTGACATGTCCCCTTGTAATTAACTTAAGGAGAAAAAGATGAATTTAAAAGCGATTGCTCTCTTTGAGGAAATCTTTTTGTCTTACAAAATTGACTTTATTATTCTCCATTATTATAATTAACGGCTTTCACTTTAGTAACAATGATTCATAATAATGATGGCCTTCTTTGCATGGCAAAGTGTATATTTCTTATCCACAACCAGGAGTAATATAAATTATTGCTATACCATAGACCTCATAAAATAATTTACAGTTGTCCAAATTTTTTTAGAACACATCATATACATATATATACAGAAGCTCCCCTACATACGAACAATCAAGTTATGAACATTCACAGATAAGAACAAAAACTTATCCATTATCTACCCATCTATTAATGTATGCATAACTATACTGTAGTGTATTATTACATTATTATTCCTGTTTTAAAATTCATTAATACTGTATAATTTATATTTTAAGTAGTATATAACATCTTTAGCCTAAGTACTGCACATGTATGCACTGTACAGTATTTTTTTTTTTACATAAGCACAACTTTTGAACAATTCTACTAACGAACGGACTTCTAGAACCTAACTCGTTCATAAATTGGGAGTTTCTGGGAAAAAAAAAAAAATATATATATATATATATATATATATATATATATATATATATATATATATATATATATATATATATATATATATATATATATATATACCTCTAGTCACGAACGTAATCCGTTCCTAAACCCTGTACGTGAGGCAAAAAGTTTGTGACTCAAAACAATTTTTCCCCAGCACCAGAAATATACCTTTTTACATTTTGTTTATGGGTATAAACACATACAAATACACCTGTAATAAGAAAATTGCATTAATAATAGAAAGAAATTCTACTCTACTACTATAAAACATGGTACAGTACTGTATTTACCTTTGTGATTGACTGTTGCTGGCACACGTGGATGGTGGTGGAGGAGGAGGAGGACTACTCCTTTGAAGGAGAGGCCTTCCATAAAAACGTCAGGCAACTGTTCAGGTACAGCCTGTAATTCTGGTGTTTTCTTTCTATGTTCTCTTTTGGAAAGTGGTTCTGTGGCCATTGGCACAAGAAAACGATCTCGAGAAATTTGTCTTTTTCTTTGCTGATATAATTTCCTAAAGTGAAACATCATATTGTCATTTAAAATGTTCACTACTCTGTTGCTCACAGTTTCCTCCCGGTGATGAGTCTCAATAAAAGCCTGCACATCACTCTCCTTACTAAAAATATCATTAAATTTTTCACTGGAAACTTTTATCCTCTCATCCCCTCCTCCACTGACTGTTCCTCTTTGAGAGTCTTCACCTGTTCACATTGCAACTCTATTACCTCTTCGGTGCTGAATTCTTGTTTGTGATCCTCCACCAGCTTCTCCACATCCTCCTCATTGACCTCCAAGCCAAAACTTTTGCCCGCATCCACAATTTCATTCACAATTTGAACAGCTAACTCCAGCTTGAAGCCTTCGAAATCTCTATCAGCCACAGACCTGGCCAAAGTTTCCTCCAGGCGGAGTTCAACGGGCGGTATGAGACCTTCCATGCCTTGTC
Source organism: Halocaridina rubra (assembly GCA_037179515.1). NCBI lineage: Eukaryota > Metazoa > Arthropoda > Malacostraca > Decapoda > Atyidae > Halocaridina > Halocaridina rubra. Next base: position 2,158 of record JAXCGZ010011720.1, read on the forward strand.
AATGAGACCATTGCAGTGGAGGATATTAATGTGGTCTTTCCAGAATTCATAGAGGGTCAAATCCGTGTCATTGGTGACCTGGAAACATCTGGCAAAAAGACCTTTCGTACAGAGCTTCTTAAAATTAGAAATCACTTGCTGGTCCATTGGCTGGAGAAGGAGAGTGGTGTTGAGAGGCAGGAATTTGACTTTTATAAAGTTGTAATCTATAGCAAGGTCTTCTTCCAAACCTGGAGGATAGGCAGGAGCATTGTCCATTATGAGAAGACACTTAAGGGGCAAACCTTTTTCCTCAAGATATAGCTTCACAGCTAGCGCAAACACGTCAGTCAACCACTCTATGAATAAAATCCGCATGACCCAAGCCTTTGTATGCGACTGCCGCATTACCAGAAATCTAGCCTCCAACACGTTATTGCTCTTAAAAACGCAGATTTTCAGAGTGGTAGACTAAAAGAGGCTTAATCTTGCATGCATTAGCTCACAACGTAAGTGTAAGCCTGTCTTTCATTGGTTTGTTGCCAGGCAGTGCCTTCTCCTCTTGGGTTATATAGGTTCTTTTAGGCATTTTCTTCTAAAACAGTCCGGTTTCATTACAGTTAAAACCTTGTTTCGAAACAAAACCCTCACTTTCTATCATTTTGGTGAATTCAAGGACTTTGGCATACGCTACATTTTGGTCCGAACTACCCCCTCTCCATGCCTAACATCACTATGAATCCCAGTTCGTCAACTAAATTTTTCAAACTAGTCTCTACTGGCTTTAAATTCGTCAATTTTAGCGCCACTAGAACTTGGAGTATTCACTACTAAATCATTGTGCATTAGTAGAGCCTTAGTACATATTATAGCCTCACTAACACTATCTCCAGCCAGCTGTTTCTCATTTATCCAAACCAACAGTAACTTTTCTACCTCCTCTATCAACTGTGACCTATTCTTCATTAATATAGTCATTCCTTTAGCCACCTTAGAGACCTCTTTATTCTTTAAAAACAGTACAGATGGTGGATTTTGCCATGTTACACTGCATGGCAAGACCAGAAACACGAACACTGTTTTCATGTTTAACAATCGTTTTTTCTTCGTTTCCACAGTTATACATTTAGGCTTTTTAACACCACTGTCACTAACGCACTTCACTTTCTTAGGAGCCATAGTGAGGGCTAGCTTTAGGTAAAAGGCAAAACAATGGAAAACAATGAACAAACTACATACACATTGAGAATGAACTACACAGCATGGGCACCAATGCAAAACTGAAAGCAACCACGCAGTCAACTGGGCGAACGCGGTTGCCAGGCCGGATATGCGTGTGTATGCGTGTTCTTGACTCGAGGGTTGTTTGGGGGTCAATGCAAAATTTGTTCGTAAATAGAGTTCGTGGGTTGATTTGTTTGTGGGTCGAGGAGCCACTGTATATATACAGTGTTGCCTCACTTATCGCGGTAGTTCGGTTCCGGGACCCGGCGCGAACCAGGAAATCCGTGAAGTAGAATCCGCCTATATGTACATAGATATTTTAATATATTTTTACGTTTACACTGTATAAACCCTACCTGCACTGTTAAAAAAACACCCTTTACATTATAAATAACAGCAAGCAACGTAAATTTTTATGAAAGTGATAGATAAAATTACGGTGAATGAGGTGATAATGACGTGACATACATACTCATTTACAATTATTTTTTTGTTTACGTACTGTATAAACCCTCCCTGCACTGTTAAAAAAAACACCCTTAACATTATAGATAATAGCAAGCAACGTAAATTTTTATGAAAGTGATTGGAAAACTTACCGTGAATGTGATGATGACGTGACATACATACTCATTTACAATTATTTTTTCGTTTACGTACTGTATAAACCCTCCCTGCACTGTTAAAAGAAGCACCCTTAACATTATAGATAACAGCAAGCAACGTAAATTTTTATGAAAGTGATAGGAAAACTTACTGTGAATGTGATGATGACGTGACATACAAACTCATTTACAATTATTTTTTCGTTTACGAACTGTATAAACCTTCCCTGCACTGTTAAAAATAACACCCTTTACATTATAAATAACAACAAGCAACGTAAATTTTTATGAAAGTGATAGATAAAATTACGGTGAATGAGGTGATAATGACGTGACATACTCATTTAAAATTATTTTTTCGTTTATGTACTGTATAAACCCTCCCTGCACTGTTAAAAAAACACCCTTTACATTATAAATAACAGCAAGTAACGTAAATTTTTATGAAAGTGATAGATAAAATTACGGTGAATGAGGTGATAATGACGTGACATACATACTCATTTACAATTATTTTTTCGTTTACATACTGTATAAACCCTCCCTGCACTGTTAAAAAAACACCCTTTACATTATAAATAACAGCAAGCAACGTAAATTTTTATGAAAGTGATAGATAAAATTACGGTGAATGAGGTGATAATGACGTGACATACATACTCATTTACAATTATTTTTTCGTTTACGTACTGTATAGACCCTCCCTGCACTGTTAAAAAAACACCCTTTACATTATAAATAACAGCAAGCAACGTAAATTTTTATGAAAGTGATAGATAAAATTACGGTGAATGAGGTGATAATGACGTGACATACATACTCATTTACAATTATTTTTTCGTTTACGAACTGTATAAACCTTCCCTGCACTGTTAAAAAAACACCCTTTACATTATAAATAACAACAAGCAACGTAAATTTTTATGAAAGTGATAGATAAAATTACGGTGAATGAGGTGATAATGACGTGACATACATACTCATTTAAAATTATTTTTTCGTTTATGTACTGTATAAACCCTCCCTGCACTGTTAAAAAAACACCCTTTACATTATAAATAACAGCAAGCAACGTAAATTTTTATGAAAGTGATAGATAAAATTACGGTGAATGAGGTGATAATGACGTGACATACATACTCATTTACAATTATTTTTTCGTTTACGTACTGTATAAACCCTCCCTGCACTGTTAAAAAAACACCCTTTACATTATAAATAACAGCAAGCAACGTAAATTTTTATGAAAGTGATAGATAAAATTACGGTGAATGAGGTGATAATGACGTGACATACATACTCATTTACAATTATTTTTTCGTTTACGTACTGTATAGACCCTCCCTGCACTGTTAAAAAAACACCCTTTACATTATAAATAACAGCAAGCAACGTAAATTTTTATGAAAGTGATAGATAAAATTACGGTGAATGAGGTGATAATGACGTGACATACATACTCATTTACAATTATTTTTTCGTTTACGTACAGTATAAACCCTCCCTGCACTGTTAAAAAAACACCCTTTACATTATAAATAACAGCAAGCAACGTAAATTTTTATGAAAGTGATAGATAAAATTACGGTGAATGAGGTGATAATGACGTGACATACATACTCATTTACAATTATTTTTTCGTATACGTACTGTATAAACCCTCCCTGCACTGTTAAAAAAAACACCCTTTACATTATAAATAACAGCAAGCAATGTAAATTTTTATGAAAGTGATAGATAAAATTACGGTGAATGAGGTGATAATGACGTGACATACATACTCATTTACAATTATTTTTTCGTTTACGTACAGTATTAACCCTCCCTGCACTGTTAAAAAAACACCCTTTACATTATAAATAACAGCAAGCAACGTAAATTTTTAAAAAGTGATAGATAAAATTACGGTGAATGAGGTGATAATGACGTGACATACATACTCATTTACAATTATTTTTTCGTATACGTACTGTATAAACCCTCCCTGCACTGTTAAAAAAAACACCCTTTACATTATAAATAACAGCAAGCAATGTAAATTTTTATGAAAGTGATAGATAAAATTACAGTGAATGAGGTGATAATGACGTGACATACATACTCATTTACAATTATTTTTTCGTTTACGTACTGTATAAACCCTCCTTGCACTGTTAAAAAAACACCCTTTACATTATAAATAACAGCAAGCAACGTAAATTTTTAAAAAGTGATAGATAAAATTACGGTGAATGAGGTGATAATGATGTGACATACATACTCATTTACAATTATTTTTTCGTTTACGTACTGTATAAACCCTCCCTGAATTGTTAAAAAAACACCCTTTACATTATAAATAACAGCAAGCAACATAAATATTTATGAAAGTGATAGATAAAATTACGATGAATGAGGTGATGATGACGTGACATACATACTCATTTACAATTATTTTTTCGTTTACGAACTGTATAAACCCTCCCTGCACTATTAAAAAAACACCCTTTACAGTATAAATAACAGCACGCAACGTAAATTTCAATAGAAAAATGAAAATGCTGACAAAAAATATTTCAATATATTAATATTTTTGCGTATACCCATAAAATAAAATAATAATTTATCCAAACAAAACCGCGATAGAGTGAGAACGCGAACCAAGAAGCACGAATAACCGGGGTAACACTGTGTATATATATATATATATATATATATATATATATATATATATATATATATATATATATATATATATATATATATATATATATATATATATATATATATATATATGCAAAGAATACAATGACAAAGAACTTGTTATTGTTGTTCCGATGTTACGTCACGGACTCCCTTTTCTACCAAGGGCTAGGACATTTGCCTCCTTGTGAAGGACTTGATTTGGCAGATGTAATCGTTACCCTGAGTGCATGCCCTTGCTTATCTCAGACCGTGACTGGGCGCGAACCCCCGACCTGAAACCTCAGTCACGGATGCTACTGCTTGAGCCACGGTGAAATGACAAAGAACTGTTTTATATAATTATTGCCACCTCATTAAGTATGTCATGCTTTGAAGAAATAGAAACATTGCCAATACATGGTTCTCTAAAAAAAAAAAAACTCGATTAAAATTCTCAAATTTATTTTCGTATAAAAAGTAAAACAATATATCTGTTATTTTTATAAACTAAAAGCAAACATATCATCGAAATTTCACACATTACCTTCATATTGCCAAGAGCTTTTACTCAAGAGAAAAAAAAATTCTGAAAGTGCCACTCACTGCAAATTAGTCAGCAAATTTATAATTTAATTTGATCAGCTTTCTCAGAGGTTTGAGCATCTAAATCTTTCCAGATGTACCATGAGAGAGGAAGGTTTTGTAAAAAAAAAAAAAAAAATTATAAATTTTGCCACAATGCAAAAAAATACTTGATATGTTTCGTGACGACCATATCTTTAGTTTTACTGGTACACTTGCGTAAATAAACTTATGCAAAGAACGTGATGAGCAGTTATTTATTATCCAGAGCTCAAGCTCTCAATTAAATAAACGAGCAAATGAAATGACGATGGTGACAAATTTTCAAGGCACAAGTGTAATCACAGCCAATATATCCTAAAAGTTTATACACCTAAAGTGGTCCACCTGCATAACTTAAGTTTGCATGTGACAATATAAATAGAAAGCTACATAAATAAATGACTATGCTGAAAAAGCATGAACTCTAATGGTATAAGATAGTATAATGTAGTGCCACAAAGTAACTTATTAAATAATAGTCAAAGCATCCATCACCTTACACGCAGCATATTACCTCTTCTTTTAAAAAATATTCCTACACCTTATCCATAAGGTCAATAAAATCTCAACTATAATCAATAACATTTTAGATATGGAATAACTTATACTATCAGTGAATAACAACAACTTTTGATACAAATGCGTCTTTACAAATCCATCTCTTTTGGCCTGGTTTTAATATATACCAAGAGAGCAATCAGCAGAAATATTCCACCAAGTATAGGAAGTGCAATGGTAAATGCCTTTTCTTTGTTCTCGATGAACTCCTTCTTACGCTCCCGTTTCTCCTTCCCAGACTCTTTCGTCTTGCCGCCTTTTAACTGACGCATGATCAATCGCAAAACACAACCTGAAAAAGAGAAAAATATTTTCAGATAGGCAGCAAGCAATTGTAGTGCTGGACTTTTATGGATCTATGTAAATTCCACAAAGCCAAGTGATTTTTATATGAGGTAGTGATTTTCTTAACCCAATATGCTAAATGAAAATAAGAGTTCCCATGTTTATATAAATTTGGATACATTAGTTTCATAGAGCATCAGGTCCCTGAAAATGATAGCTGAATATCAGGCTTTTCACACTTAAGTACATCAGGCATAATCATTTAATAATAATTGTCATAAGGCAATGATAATAAAAATGTACTCCATAAAAAATACATCAGCCTTCAACATTGCAATTTTCTATTCATATACTACTCCTGTGGGTCTTACAGGCATTTTGCAAGATCATGTTCTCCGAGAAGATATAAATTGAGAAAAATTGCAATAACCCCCTGCAACATGAACATATTCTGCAGTTAAACACACTGCAACACAACTGCTGAAAATAAACAAAAATATTATTCTATTAGTTGCAGATAACATACTACTGTATTTCACCCTGATTATCATCGGAAATCATTCCTGAGATAGTCTTTTTGCAAACTTCTAACAGTGAAAGGACAGAGCCATGATTATCTCTTTTAAAAGTCTGCTTAATTATAATATTTCAAGCTCCATACAGAATGCAAAGGCATACTGCTGGAGTCAAGTATGGACCACCAGTGTGTGACAATCATTGTCAACTGCAGATCCTCTGAAGATTCATCACAAGTAGACAACAGCGTCTGAGTAAAAATTACCAACACTTTACTGTGAAGTTAAGAGGTACCACCAATAATGAATTCAAAGTCCGAAAGTGGCCTTAAATTATTACTTACTTTTAAAATGAAATTAATAAAATATAAAACAGCCTTAGGAGTAACTTAAAAATTTTTTGCCTTTAAAGTTTGAGTTTAAGTGCTTACGAAGAATTTAAAATTTCAGTACGCGTGTGATGTTTTTCTTCCCGATATATTATTAAATTATTTGTTTCAAACCCTGATGGGATATTCTAACGTTATGGTAACTTGAAACTATTAGTCAAAGCTTGAACCAGATATCACCACACTTGTTAAAAATCAAGCTCAAAGTTCTCACTAACAAAAAAATTGTGCTGAAAGTATTTAATATACATGTCTTTCATCTCATGTGGTCAACTGGTTCTGGTCCTCCTGGCCTAAGCCAAAAATCTTGCAAGCTCAAAGCCTCAGTATGTGTATTAATACTGTACTCTCCAAATAATCTATTCCATACCTCCTCTATACTTTACCTATTGCAATTTAAATATATATAAAAACAGCATAAAAGTTTTAATATTTATTTGTAAGAAGAATGCTAACATTTTTTTTTTAATAGTTTCTGAAGGCATATGTTCAAAATCACTCAAGATCCAGGACAACTGTAATTTCTTTTCGAATAAACCTTTTACACTGTCTTATAGATATAACTGATTTGATAATTGACATCCAGTGGATATTCATTGATGTGTATATAAATACATTATCCTAGGTAAAGTCTTTGAAGCGCATGTCAGTATTTTGCTTTATAACGACAAGGTATCACATCCTTAGAAACTTTTGTTGAGTATTTTTCGAATTTTAATCCCAGGGGAGCAATAACGTGTCTCTAGGTGACAGCAGGGGCACTGGGATGAAAAACTTAAATACTGCTCAACAGTAAAGGATCTGATCTTTTAATCAAGAAAGATGGGTAGTTTATAGTTTTGCGGGCCATGCCGTTCAACAACCTCACCCCTCCGCTCAAGTAAGTAGTCTGACTCTAACCTGGGTAAAATTGCATTATAGGACCACCTCTATTTTCCAATTGAAATAAATTTTTTTTTGGTAGTTTATGTGTTTTGAACTAACCTAACCTAACCTAAATTAACCTAACCCCATTATTTCATTAACTCAGTGCGCGATTTGAAACTGAGTAACGGGCGGCTACAGCAACTCTTCACTTACCAGAAAGCCAGTGATTTTTAACTAACGGTTAATTTTTCCCAGTGATTTTTAACTAACGGTTAATTTTTCAGAGTGAAGGACTAATATCCGGAGCAAATGAAGGTCAGATTCGCTTAAAACACATAAAAAACTAGCAGAAAACCTTTATTTCAACTGGAAAACAGAGGTGGTCCTATAATGCAATAATACCCTAACCTGTATGATGGAGGGGTTCCAGGGGGACGAAGCCTCCCTGGTTAAGAGGTTCGGTAAGTATTTTTAGTTAGGATAGTAAAAAATTGTTTCGTATTTTTTCAGAGAAACTACTAAGAGTTAAGGGATGCTGTTTAGTGTAATGTGACCTCAAACTATTGCGGACATGCTTGAATATTTTCAGCTCTGCTGACACATACTTACAAACCTTGTCTCATTGTAGGGTCACTCCTCGTACCGGATATGCCATAAAGCTCTTCTCGAAATATCCAAAACAGCTGTTTAGCAGCACATCATCTTGTGCAGATGGTCAACAGATAAATGATGTTCAAAATAAATCATGGCAAATTTAAATATAAAAACTACGACAATGATCAGGTGATAACTCATGTTTTATCAGTTATATAAATAATGAGCTACAATATATTATAGAATATTTACGATAATATTATGACTTACCAACGCAACAATTGGCAAAAAACGTCAACTCTTTAACAGTTGTCTGTGTCAGCTGTTAACCATAATGAGTACTACTATCACTTGGGCCATAACAATGGTGCCACATCAATTTAAAATTCTTTAGATACTATAAATATATAGAGGTAAATGAGATATATTTGAGAAGATAAAACTCAAGATTCGTGAGCAGAAATTTATAAGGTTAATCATAATGAAAATATATGCTTAATAAATCGAATACTGAAGTGCATTCGCCAAACATATATCGTTGTTTTCTTTAGGTAAGAAGTATTAAGGATTTGGTAATATTAGGGTTGAGGCCTTCGTCATCATAGAGAATAATATACAAATTTACAAACATTACCAATACAATCTAAGTCGCCATGACAGTCAAAATTCTAAGCATTGTGATTACCTAATTGCACTTACCTAATTGCGTTAACGGGAAAGAGCCCAAAGCTCGTATCTTCCCGTCTCTCATCGCTTCCATTTTATACTTAGCCTGCTGGCTAGTACAGTGGTAACGCGCTGGCTTCGCATTCACGAGGTCGAAAGATCGGTCCCCGTCCAAGACCGAGAGTTTAAGCTGTTTACTGGCAGGAACTGCTGTGGGTGGACATCACAGTGGGGGGTTGGGGCTTGTCCTGGCTGACGAATACCCATTGTAAAATGGAAATAAAGTTTATTATTATTATTATTATTATACTTATCATACCTGTCCTTAAAACTATGGATTGAGATAGCATTAACTACCTCCTCGCTTAGCCAATTCCAATTATCAACTACTCTTACACTGAAAAAGTATTTCCTTACATCCTGCAAAGAAGTTTTCTTACCAAGCTTCAAACTATGACCTCTAGTTCTAGAGCCAGCCATATCAAAATATCGATCCCTATCCACTCTATCATAAACATGAAAGAATTTAAAGACTGTCACCATATCCCCCCTCAATCTTCTAGCTTCGAGTGCTGGTAAGTCTAATTCCCTCAGCCTCTCATCATAACTGAGATTGCGTATTTCTGGCACCAGTTTCGTGGCATGTCTTTGAACTTTTTCAAGCTTAGCTATGTGCTTTTTCAAGTGTGGATTCCATAAGGGAGCTGCATATTCGAGTTTTGGCCTCACATAGGTTACATAAATATTTCTGAACATTTCCTTGTCCATGTGCCTGAAGGCTACCCTTACATTTGATAAGAATGCATATGCTGCCTGTGGTGATCTGTCTATCACACACAGTTTCATTAGTTATACCTTGTGTGTGTTTTATTGTAATACCATAAGTAATATTGTGCATCTACCTACATGAATATATTCATTGAGAGACTATATTATAACAATCATTTATTTTGTCATTAATTTCATCATTTTCTCATGAATAATTGGAATTTGTTTGTAAAGCTAATCTAAATCTTAGGAAATCCTTAATTATGTATAATATGATAAAATTATATCCTTTTATTTTAGAATGTGATGCTCGTCTGCTTTGTTTACAGAACGGACGAGGACTCTCTCTGAGGACAGCATCAGGTGATGACCTATTGTTAGAGACTCGTAAAATTCGTGTAAATTTATGAGCCTCCCATTTCGCCCCTTGGACTAGTGCTGTCGAATTTGTCAAGCAGTGACTCTATTTTAATATTGCATAAAGTTTTTGGATTTTGAACAATTATAATTTGATGTTACGTGTTGTTTATTTTGATGTGTCCAGCAGTCGTGCCTGGAGCTATAACTCTTTGTTATTTTTGTAAAATTTAACCTTTTCTTTTGGGCTGAAATATTGCTCCATTATAATATTAACCTTTTTTCAATATATTTTTATATTTTATTGATGAGTCTTTCATTTAAGCCTGGATTTATGCAGTGTTCAGTTAATATTATTTAGTGTATTTGTGTTATTAACCAGTGGGAGTTCTCCACTAACTATTAAGCAAACGTAACTCATGCCCTTCCCCTTTAGTACCGTACAGTTTGTCTTATATTTAATTATAAGCCAGTAAGTTTTAGCCCAACTTTATTTGAAGTTGGTGGAGTAAATATTTTTGTGTACGGTAGCCTGCAAAAAACTGAGAGTAGACTATTCATTGACCAGGTGAAAGCAGGCATTCTGGGAATAGTCACCACATATTCTAGTTTTTTCTGGTCCTTCGAACCGGATATGGTGCCTAGCCTAGCTAGCATACTTTACTACATTTACTGAATGGAATTTGGAATAGGCTACCTTTGGTATTGTTTTTGAACTTTGATATTAAAACACTGCGCATAAATCCATGGCATATTTTTTGTGATATCACTGTTGATGTCGAATTCTTTAGTCCAAGGGAAGGTTTAGATTAGCTATTTGAATACATGCGTGTGTAATCAAGTGTACCTAGGATATAAATATTATAATCCTAGTGAATTTTGGTATTAGTTTAGTTTGGCCACCTAGCCAAAATTATTGTGATTTGTATAAGGTAAAGATTAATCCAGCAAGATGTCTTTACCATCAATTGATGAAAGTAAAGCGTTTGAACTTTACAAGGTTGTAACCGACGATCTGACAGATATGCTCATTTCTATAGAACATGACCTTAAAGCGTCTCCTCCACCATCCTTACGGTCGTTACAGTTTTCAGAAGCAGAACTTACAAAGTTATACGAGTCCATTGATGTACATTGGACAGCTAGTCAAGATGCTATTGATAGTACCCAGCTTAGCCAAGTTTCTAGAGAGCACAGAACTCTGAAACGTAATGCCTATAAAGTGCTCATACAAATTAAGTCAGCTATAGATGATCATTTGTCCTTTGGTAGTCAAGCACAAGCTACAACTAGTCAAGCTCCTAGTCAGACAGTAGTACCTGCTAGACCCCTTCCACACCCTAAGTTGCCTGAGATTAAGATTCCTGAATTTGATGGTCAGTTGAGTCAGTGGAATTGCTTTTGGGATTCCTTTAGTAGTTTAATTGATAATCGTCAAGACATTGACCCAGTATTGAAATTTAACATGCTCAGGTCTTATAGAACCATTGAAGGTCTTCCCATAACTAGTGGTAATTACAGTATAGCATTAAGTTTGTTGAGAAAAAGCTTTGCCGACAATGACCTTTTGTTGCAACAATTACATTTAGACTTGATGAACATCAAACCCCCTGAACATAATTTAACTGAGTTGACTGAATTTCACTTAACATTTCAAAGTTTGTTGATGCAAATAGAGGGTGTAACCCAAGTACCTTGTGATGACTACCTAATAAAAGACATAATTGCTAAGAAACTTAGTCCTAAAACTTTAGAGTACCTTTTTAATAAGTACAGTACTTATACTTTGACTATTATACAATTGAAGGATGGTATTGGACACCTTATCAAGGTCATGGAATGTTCTCGTATTCTCTCTGATCAGTCTAGGAATAAGCAAGGTTCACATTCTGATGCACATTCCAAAACTAAAGTAGTAACTAGTCAGAATTCTAGTACAAATTCTAATCATAGGTTTAGTACAGTACCTAAACAAGTAGTTGTGTCCCAGACTCAAAATAAGTCTAATTCGTCATCTAGCAATTCAAGTACTTGGAACAAACCTTGTCTCTTTTGTAAGGATATTCATAATACTAAGTTTTGTTCTAATTACGCAACTCATGAAGCCAGGAAGAACAGAGTTAGAGAGTTAGAACTATGTTTCGTGTGTATGCAGAAAGGCCATAGAGCCTTACAGTGTAGAGAGACGGCTGAGTGTAGAAATTGTAATGGCAAACATCATACCTTCCTCTGCATGAAACTAACCAACCGTAGTACTGCAGTTAATCAAGTGTCAGTTGCGTCTAATGCCCCAACAGTTATTAATAATGGAACTAACCTTAACAGTAACATTCCCACTAATCAAGTAGTAGTGGATGATAAGTTTAGAATCCTGTCAGGAAGAGATGACAGTGTCGCTAATTCCGTTCAAATAGATGTCCAGACTAATAAGGTTCCACTTCCTTCAGTAGCACTTCCTACAGCAATTGTTAAGATTTCTGGTGCTGGGGTACGTGAAACAGTTAGGATGTTTTTAGATACCGGTGCTCAACGGTCTTTCATTCATTCTGCAGTAGCAAAGCGCCTTAAACTCAATCCAGTGTTTCGCATCTCACTTAAACTGACTTCATTTGGTAATCAAGCCGAAAACATTTTGTGTGACGTCGTTCGTGTTGTAGTACGCATTGGTACACAACGTATTCCGATTTATGCTGTCGTCTATGATAAGGTTAACACTACGTTATATGTACCTGGCATTGCTAGAGTTGCAGAAACACTCACAAAAAAGGGGATCAAACTGGCAGATCCTAACGTTGAGTCTGATGTGATTAGTGACATAAGTATGGTAATTGGTGCAGATTACTATTCTAGATTTGTGACCAACCATACTTTCTACTCTGGAATTACACTTTTGTCTAGTCCAGCAGGTTCGATTATCTTTGGACCTATGCCAAAGTGGGCAATTAGTTCTCAGACAGTTAACACAGTTAATGGGCAACATGTGCTTTGTGCTCGTGTAGGAGTACAAACCCTTGAGTCCGAAGTTCAGAACCTTTGGAATTTAGATGTTATTGGTATTAAGAATGAAACTTTAACACCTGAGGAAGTACAATCAGTGAGTCATTTTGAGTCCACTTGCCAGAAGGCGGACAATCAGTATTTCGTGGAATTACCCTTTAAGGGCACTGAGAGACCGGCAACTAACTATAGAAGAGCTTATGGTCAGCTCATGTCATTAGCTAAATCCTTTGCAACTCGTCCAGAACTTTATGGACAATACTCAGAGATTTTTAATGAGTACATTGAATTGGGATTCATTGAGAAAATTGATAACCCTACAGTTACAGATGGGTTGACTCATTACTTGCCTCATCATCCAGTCTACAAGAATTCTCCTACCACTCCTATTAGAGTAGTGTTTAATGCTTCTAGTAGAGCTGATTCACAGTCAAAGAGTCTGAATGAATGTTTACTAACAGGCCCAAGCCTAACCCATAAACTTGTTGATTCACTCATTGAATTTCGTACTAACCCTGTAGCTGCTGTATCAGACATTTCCAAAGCCTTCCTACGTATAGGTATTTTGCCAAACTGCAGAGATTTCTGTAGATTCTTGTGGTTTGAGGATGAAACACTTCGGAAAATAGTTACCTATAGATTTAAAGTAGTACTCTTTGGTACAACATCATCTCCCTTTTTGCTTCAGAAAACACTCACATATCATTTGGAGACACATTCACATCCAGTAGCTAAGTCTCTGATCTCTCATTTCTATGTAGATAACTTTGTTTGTACCTATTCAGACTCTGAACAGTTAAAAACAGAGTATCCCATAGTAAATTCTATTTTAGCAGAAGCCTCTATGCCATTACAAGGTTGGGTGAGCAATGATGTAAAATTTAATGATGAAGTAGGTGTTAATCATGATCAATTAGATCTGAATAATGTAAATGTTTTAGGAATTTCTTGGAATGTTGTAAACGATGAAATCAAATTGTACTCCAGTAAGAAAGTGTGCAAGGAGGAGTGTGTGCATCATCAAATCACCAAGAGATTAGTTGTATCTGTAATTGCTAGTGTATTTGATCCTTTAGGATTGTTATCACCAATCTTGATCAAGGGAAAGTTATTCATTTCAAAATTGTGGAGAAGTAAGTGTTCTTGGGATGAACCTTTGCCAGAACCTTTAGTACAAGAATTTTCAGTTATTTGCAGAGATTTGAATCAGATGTCAACCATTCAATATCCTAGATTTGTAATTGTCCCTGGTGTATCAGATTTGCACATATTTTGTGATTCATCTAAAGTAGCTTATGGATTAGTTGCATATGCTGTGGACTTAAGAAGCAAATCTAGTGATATCATTATGAGTAAAGTAAGAGTATCACCAAATCCTCCACTCATCATTCCTAAGTTAGAGTTACTCTCACTTACTTTAGCCTCAGCATTGGCTCAGACACTCTTGTCTAATGAGAAATTAGCATTCAAAGGTTGCACTATATGGTGTGACAGTGAAGTTGCCATTAATTGGGTGTATCATATTCAACATCATCATTATGGATTAGGACAAATGTTGTCAGGACTTCGGAAGCAGTTTTGGATCTCTAAAGGTAGAGTTATTATGAAGAAAATATTAAAACCATGTATTTTGTGTAAAAAGGCAGTTGGCAAGACGATCTCTCAACCAGTTCCCCCTCCTTTACCAGAGGAAAGAGTCAGATTTGTTAGACCCTTCAACTCAGTTGGAGTAGGATAGGTTGTAAATGATGCCTTTAAATTTCCTGTCTTTGTTCTACACTTTATTTTGTTTGTACATGTGATTTATTTAGCTTCCTACCCCTTTTGGGGGGAGAGTGTGGTGATCTGTCTATCACACACAGTTTCATTAGTTATACCTTGTGTGTGTTTTATTGTAATACCATAAGTAATATTGTGCATCTACCTACATGAATATATTCATTGAGAGACTATATTATAACAATCATTTATTTTGTCATTAATTTCATCATTTTCTCATGAATAATTGGAATTTGTTTGTAAAGCTAATCTAAATCTTAGGAAATCCTTAATTATGTATAATATGATAAAATTATATCCTTTTATTTTAGAATGTGATGCTCGTCTGCTTTGTTTACAGAACGGACGAGGACTCTCTCTGAGGACAGCATCAGGTGATGACCTATTGTTAGAGACTCGTAAAATTCGTGTAAATTTACGAGCCTCCCATTTCGCCCCTTGGACTAGTGCTGTCGAATTTGTCAAGCAGTGACTCTATTTTAATATTGCATAAACTTTTTGGATTTTGAACAATTATAATTTGATGTTACGTGTTGTTTATTTTGATGTGTCCAGCAGTCGTGCCTGGAGCTATAACTCTTTGTTATTTTTGTAAAATTTAACCTTTTCTTTTGGGCTGAAATATTGCTCCATTATAATATTAACCTTTTTTCAATATATTTTTATATTTTATTGATGAGTCTTTCATTTAAGCCTGGATTTATGCAGTGTTCAGTTAATATTATTTAGTGTATTTGTGTTATTAACCAGTGGGAGTTCTCCACTAACTATTAAGCAAACGTAACTCATGCCCTTCCCCTTTAGTACCGTACAGTTTGTCTTATATTTAATTATAAGCCAGTAAGTTTTAGCCCAACTTTATTTGAAGTTGGTGGAGTAAATATTTTTGTGTACGGTAGCCTGCAAAAAACTGAGAGTAGACTATTCATTGACCAGGTGAAAGCAGGCATTCTGGGAATAGTCACCACACTGCCCTTACTATACCATTTCTATGTATTTCTGGTGACAAATCTGCCACTATGTTTACTCCTAGATCTCTCTCATTTTTTGTCTCTTGAAGTTGTACTCCAGCCACCGAGTAGTCATGCTTGGGCCTTCTTTCACTTGTACCCATTCTCATTACCTTACATTTTGAAGTATTGAATTTCATTAGCCACTTTTCTGACCACTCATGCAGACTATTTAGATCCTCCTGAAGTTCTCTACCATTGTTCTCGTTTTTTACTTTCTTCACAATCTTTGCATCATCTGCAAACATATTCATGAATGAATTTACAGACTCTGGTAGGTCATTTACATATACAAGGAACAAAAGTGGCCCTAAAACTGAACCTGTGGAACTCCACTACTAACTCTTCTCCATTCAGACACTGAGTGTCTTACTCTAACCCTCTGCTCCCTTCCTTCTAAATAAGTTTTTATCCATTCCAAGACATTTCCACCAATTCTAGCCATTGCTTGCAGCTTTCTAATAAGTCTCCCATGTGGAACATTGTCAAACGCTTTCTGGAAGTCTAGGAATATGCAATCTGCCCAGCCCTCTCTTTCCTGTAAGATTCGGCTTACCTCATCATAAAATTCTAATAAGTTTGTTACTGTTGATCTACCTTCTCTGAAGCCATGTTGCCTCACTGACAAAAAGTCGAAGGATTCCAAGTGAAGAGAGATATGTTTCCTTAGTAGTTTCTCCTTAACTTTGCAAACTATGCTGGTCAAGGAAACTGGTCTATAGTTCAGAGCGGTATCCCTCCTTCCCTTTTTGAAGATAGGTATCACAGTTGCTTGTTTCCAGCATCTTGGAATCTCCCCTGACTCCAGTGACTATGTAAATATGATACTTAGTGCCACTGATATTGAGTTTGCGCATTTTTTGAGTACATGAGGGGATATGTCATCAGGACCTGTAGCTTTATGAACATCTAAATCCATCAGCGCTTTGCATACCTCTGTGGCTGTAAGGTTGATGTTCTCTAATACCAGCCCTTGAGCTTCTATCACTGCAATCTGAGGGGGTGGGGTATTTTCTACTGTAAATACTGACTGAAACTCCTTGTTCAATTCTTTGCAAATCTCTTCATCCGTCTCAGTGATGCTTCCATCTGCTCTCTTTAGCCTTAAAACCTGTTCTTTTACTTTCAGTTTTCCTCTGATAAATTGTCAGCGACTGAGGCGTCAGGTCAAGGGTTCGCGCCCCGTCAGGGTCTGAGGTTAGCAAGGGTATGCACTCAGGGAAACGATTACATCTACCAAAACAAGTCCTTCGCAAGAAGGCAACCGTCCTAGCCCTTGGTAGAAAAGGGAGTCCGTGATGTAAAACCAGAACAAAAATATTCATTGTGTAGAATATATAATATATATATATATATATATATATATATATATATATATATATATATATATATATATATATATATATATATATATATATATATATATATATATATATATATATATGAAATTCTTTCTCGAGAAGTACGTGAATATTGTATATATGGATGGTTTTGACTACGTAAGGAATTCAAATATATTTTCGGATATGGATATACTCGAAAGTACTTAGGATCTCAAAAAAAAAGAAAATCGATTTCCTTACGTATCCATAACCTTCCACACATTTGCCACTAAATTGGTGCCAATATAGACAATCTCAGTTATGAGGATTAGGTGAGGCAATCACCTAATTATAATGACCTAATCATGCTTACGGAAAAGAGCTCATGGTCGTAACTCCCTGTCTTCTCCTCGGTTCCATTTATGTACTCAGTGATACTTATCATACTTGTCCTTGAAACTATGGATTGAATTAGCATTAACTACCTCCTCGCTTAGTGAATTCCAATCATCAACTACTCTTACACTAAAAAAGTACTTCCTTACATCCTGCAAAGAAGTATTTTTACAAAACTTCAAACTATGACCTCTAGTTCTTGAGCCAGCCAAATCAAAATATCGATCCCTATCCTTTCTGTCATAACCAAAGCCGTCACTATATCCAACCTCATTCTTTTCGTTTCGAGTGATGGTAAGCCTAATACCCTCCGCCTCTCCTCATAACTGAGATTGCGTATTTCTGGTACCAGCTTCGTGGTATGTCTCTGAGCTTTTCCCAAATTAACTAAGTGCCCTTTCAAGTGTAGATTTTAAAAGGGGGCTGCATATTCAAACTTTGGCTTCACATAGGTTACATTAATATTTCTGTAATATTCTCCACATCACACTGTTGCTGTCAGATGGTTAGGTAAACTCAGACGTCCTCACTTAGTTTATTCCGGAAATGCACTGTACATCATACTGATCACAGTGTAGACTCTCTAGATTTTACATCTACTATTTGGTGTTGAAGTCTTAACTACCCTTTCAATAATTAGAAATGGGATTAGACAGTATTTTTTAACAATCAATAAATTATAATTATGTAATTATGTCAATATATTACATCCTTCTACTCTTAGAACAGTTGGTTCACATTACATTGTGGTTATAAGCCTATCAGGTGGTTTAGAATTTCTGGAAGATCTTTTAAGAGTTGGTACAGGTGAATTTGATACAGGTGTGGAACACACAATTTTCTCATTTGACATTAGACATATGCTGCCCTTACTATGTCATTTATATGCCTTTCCAGAGATAAAGCTGCCAGTATGTTTATGCCTAGATCTCTGTCTTTTGAGTTTCTGCTCCCGCTATTCAGTATTCAAGCTTGAGCCTTCTTGGACTTTTACCCATTGCCATTACCTTACATTCAGATGTATTGAATTTCATTAGCCATTTCTCTGACCACTCTTGCAGACTATTTAGGTCTTCCCGTAGTTTTCTACCATTGTTCTTGTCTCTTATTTTCTTCACAGTCTTTGCATCATCTGCAAACATATTCACAAATTAATTCACAGACTCTGGTAGGTCATTTACATATACAAGAAATAAAAAGGTCCTAAAACTAAGCCCTGTGGAACGCCACTGCTAATCCATCTCCATTCAGATATAGAGTGTCATACTCCATCCCTTTGCTCCCTTCCTTCTAAGTAAGTTTTTATCAATTTCAAGAAATTTCCACCTATCCTCGCCATTACTTGCAGGTCCTTAATAAGTCTCCCATGTGGGACTGCATTAAATGCCTTCTGGAAGTCTAGGAATATGTAATCCACCCAGACCTCTCTGTCCTGTAAGATCCGACTTACCTCATCATAAATTTCTAATAAGTTTGTTACTGTTGATCTACCTTCTCTGAAACCATGTTGTCTCACTGACAAAATACTAAAGGATTCCAAGTGAAGACAGGTGTGTTTTCTTGGTAGTTTCTGTATAACTTTGCAAACTATGCTGGTCAAGGAAGCACGACATTTGTTTAGAGCTGTATCTCTCCTTTTTTAAATAGGTACCACGTTTGCTTATTTCCAGCATCTTGGAATCTCCCCACATTCCAGCGACTTTTCAATTGTGATACTTAGTGCCACAGATATTGATTTAGTGCATTTCTTAAGTACATAAGGGGATATATCATCAGGACATGTAGTTTTGTGGGCACTTCACTTCATTAGTGCTTTGCATACCTCTGTGGGTGAAAAGATGATGTTCTCTAATACTGACCCATAAGCTCCCATCTCTGCAATCTGAGGGTGTGGGGTATTTTCTGTTGTAAATACTGACTGAAACTCCTTCTTCAATTCTTAGCAGATCTCTTCATTCATCTCAGAGATGCTTTCAACTGCTCTCTTTAA
Organism: Halocaridina rubra; assembly: GCA_037179515.1. NCBI lineage: Eukaryota > Metazoa > Arthropoda > Malacostraca > Decapoda > Atyidae > Halocaridina > Halocaridina rubra. The sequence continues at coordinate 21,747 of JAXCGZ010011720.1, forward strand.
CTCAAAAACCTTAATCTTTGATCTTCAGGTTACCTCTGATAAAGCTGTGGAAGAGTTTGGAATTTTCTTTAGCCTTCCTGGTTGTATGCCTTTCATAATCTGCATAAAGCTAGCCAAATCATTAATGTCCGTTAATTTTGCCACTAATTCCACCTTCTTTAACCACACAATAACATTTTCCTTCCCTACTCCTCGCCTCCGAGACATTCAATGTGTTGAATAGCTTGAAGAAAAAAAAAAACTGACAGAAAATTCACAACTCACCCTGAAAATTGGTCCAGAAAATAAAATTATAAAGAGCACTAGCTGATGGCATCCTCTATGAACAAGAAAACTGATCTGGGTAACCAATTAATCAGCACAAACCAGGAAAGTAAAGGGCAACAATCAACAAGCCTTCCAAATCTCTCTCTCTCTCTCTCTCTCTCTCTCTCTCTCTCTCTCTCCAGAGACTTGATGCACGATTCTCTCAACACTAATTCCACCATTCCAATTACCACCCCGCCTCACACCACTTATAAATATAGCAAACAGATTATACTTCCCAAAACTCGGAGATATAAAACCAATGATAAACGTTAAAGAAACCAATGCACATGTAATAACTAATATCTAACAACAGCTACCTTTATTTACACCACACCTATCCTTTACTCCTGAGGCATTTAGATCATTTTGCCCTAATCAGTGTTTCCTTGAGTGTGTCCTCCCTATCAAAGGTTAAAGGTTGCCGGTGTTTCAGTTCCGATATCCATCTGAGATGCTCCTCAGAACGTCAGCCGGGGTAAGCCCCAACCCCCCCACTGTGTCGTCCATCCACAGCAGTAACCTTCCCAGTAACTGCTTAAACTCTCGGTCCTGAGCGGGAACCGATCTGTAACCTCGCGAATGCGAGACCACGCGTTACCACTGTACTAGCCTCACTACATCTTGCATATACTTCCCTAGCACACTTACCAACCTGATGAATGACTGCGATATTGCGTGGGCCATGCAATACTCAAATCTGTAGGATTTGAAACCTTATCCTTGGCATTTTTCAATCTCCCTTGCCTTGTTAACTCTTTGAGATGATCATATGCCTGATATTATCTCCGTTTTCTCTTCATCCAGTTGCTCTTGATCAAAGGCATGTTCCCTGAAGTATAAACTCTATCTTTTTCTATACCTGCTTTCCAGTGATCAACTGTATCAACCTATTATGATAATATCCAATTCACTGCCTTGTTTACTGCGACAATAAATTCATTGTTTCAGAAAACATTTCTGTATGAATCCTCTGGTTTGTATTCAGTTCCTAGAGCTTCCTTGTAACCTGATCGAGGGTCTCCGTCATTAGAACACACCAGACTGCGATTTAATCTTTTCCATGATATATTAAGGCCCTATCATTTAGGAAATCTAGGCTATCACCCGGAATTTTATTATTATTCTCTTAGTCTGGAATTTTTTTTTTCGTTTTGCTCTCCTCACACAAGATTTTTATTTTATATTTTGCTAATTAATCTCTTTCCTCCCGGTGTATTTAATATCTCCTTCTGCAAATTATTTATATTGTCTCAGGGTTTAGAATTGTCAATCTCTTTTACTTCTCAACTTGACCATAATGACATACATTAAGTGATTACAAAAGGCATCAATTTGGCGAGAAGACGCACTACTCATGCCGCCAAAACAGAGATATTGGCAATACTGTTTATAATATCTTGTCGGCGCAATTGCATCACCTCTCTAGAAGAGTACGTCCACTTCTTAACGCGTTCCAGACCTGAATGTATATGTAGTAGGATTATTTTACGTCATCAGCATCATGTATATGCTTGAGTGGAACGTACTGCAGAAATTCTTTCACTTCATTTTGTTTTATTTATGTACGGATCGCGATAGTGTGCACAATAAATACTTTTCAAGTTTTCTCTTTTAATTGAACAGCAAATAGTAAGATAGGATGTAATGTAATGTACAATTTGCATATCGTTGGATGTATGTCACATATTCAGCCTCGGATCGGATTCAACTTATGAAAGTGTAAATACCAACATCGGCGCAAGTATATATATATATATATATATATATATATATATATATATATATATATATATATATATATATATATATATATATATATATATATATATATATATATATATATATATATATACCTCGATCATTAGTACGTGTTATCTTATTGTTTTTTTTTTTTTTATACAGTATAACAAGATCTTCCTCAACGACAAAACCTTGGTGCAGTAGAAATGTTCCGAGTAGGACGGACTGAATAGGTAAATACCAAAACTGAACAGGTAACGGGGAAGCGTAAGTCAATAACTGCTGTCGAAAACGGATGGCACTTGTTTATGTTTAGTACGTAAAACCTCTTCGCTTTGGGTTTGTTGTACAGGGTCTTCCTAAATACGAAAAATCAATGACGTAGAAACATTCTGCGCAGAACGAATTAACACGTAAATACCATTAAGCAAGATGTAACATGTGAGCGTTACTCAATAACTATTGGTGACAATATATATATATATATATATATATATATATATATATATATATATATATATATATATATATATATATATATATATATATATATATATATATATATATTTTTTTAAACCTAATTGTGTTCACGGAAAAGAGCCCGAAGCTCGTATCTTCCCTTCTGATCATTCCATTTTGTACTTGCTGATACTTATCATACCTGTCATTAAAACTATTGATTGAGTTAGCATTAACTACCTCCTCGCTTAGCGAATTCCAATTATCAACTACTCTTACACTGAAAAAGTACTTCTTTACATCCTACAAAGAAGCTTTCTAATGAAGCTTCAAGCTATGACCTCTAGTTCTAGTGCCAGCCATATCAAAATATCGTTCCCTATCCACTCTATCATAAACATGAAAGAATTTAAAGACTGTCACCATATCCCCCTCAATCTTCTAGCTTCGAGTGCTGGTAAGTCTAATTCCCTCAGCCTCTCATCATAACTGAGACTGTGTATTCTGGCACTAGTTTCGTGACATGTCTTTGAACTTTTTCAAGATTAGCTACGTGCTTTTTCAAGTGCGTATTCCAAAAGGGGGGCTGCATATTCAAGTTTTGGTCTCACTTAGGTTACATAAATATTTCTGAACATTTCCTTGTCCATGTGCCTGAAGGTTACCCTTACATTTGCTAAGAAAGCATATGCTGCCCATACTATGCCATTTATAAGCCTTTATGGAGACAAATCTCTCAGCATGTTTACTCCTAGATCTCTCTCATTTTCTATCTTGAAGTCCTGGTCCAGCCGTTGTGTAGTCAAGCTTGGACCTTCTTGTACTTGTATCCATTCTCATTACCTTACATTTAGAAGTACTGGATTTCATTAGCCACTTTTCTGACCACTCATGCAGACTATTTAGGTTTTCCTGAGTTCTCTACCATTGTTCTCGTCTCTTGCTTTCTTCATAATCTTTGCATCATCTGCAAACAGTTCCGGTTCTTTTTCTATGCCTACATCAATACTCAATATTCTTGGATGTTCATTACACATCTGTTATTATCCCTCCACATCTGACAAGACATTACACTCTTCATCTCTGTTTCTCTTTGTGTATTCTTCGTGCCCAGGCTCGATGAGGGCTGTTTTATTATTATTTTTTATTTTGGCCCATCCTGGTGTCAAACACACACACACACACACACACACACACACACACACACACACATATATATATATATATATATATATATATATATATATATATATATATATATATATATATATATATATATATATATATATGTGTGTGTGTGTGATTACCTAATTGTGATTACCTAATTGTGTTTACGGGAAAGAGCCCAAAGCTCGTATCTTCCCGTCTCCTGATCGGTTCCATTTTTAGACTTAGTGATACTTATCGTACCTGTCCTTAAAACTATGGATTGAGATAGCATTAACTACCTCCTCGCTTAGCCAATTCCAATTATCAACTACTCTTACACTGAAAAAGTATTTCCTTACATCCTGCAAACAAGTTTTCTTACGAAGCTTCAAATTATGACCTCTAGTTCTAGAGCCAGCCATATCGAAATATCGATCCCTATCCACTCTATCATAACCATGAAGGAATTTAAAGACTGTCACCATATCCCCCATTACTCTTCTAGCTTCGAGTGATGGCAAGTCTAATTCCCTCAGCCTCTCATCATAACCGAGATTGCGTATTTCTGGCACCAGTTTCGTGGCATGTCTTTGAACTTTTTCAAGCTTAGCTATGTGCTTTTTCAAGTGCGGATTCCAAAAGGGGGCTGCATATTCGAGTTTTGGCCTCACATAGGTTACATAAATATTTCTGAACATTTCCTTGTCCATGTGCCTGAAGGCTACCCTTACATTTGATAAGAATGCATATGCTACCCTTACTACGCCATTTATATGTATTTCTGGAGACAAATCTGCCAGTATGTTTACTCCTAGATCTCTCTCATTTTCTGTCTCTTGAAGTTGTACTCCAGCCACCGAGTAGTCAAGCTTGGGCCTTCTTGCACTTGTACCCATTCTCATTACCTTACATTTTGAGGTATTGAATTTCATTAGCCACTTTTCTGACCACTCATGCTGATTATTTAGATCCTCCTGAAGTTCTCTACCATTGTTCTCGTTTTTTTCTTTCTTCACAATCTTTGCATCATCTGCAAACATATTCATGAATGAATTTACAGACTCTGGTAGGTCATTTACATATACAAGGAACAAAAGTGGCCCTAAAACTGAACCCTGTGGAACTCCACTACTAACTCTTCTCCATTCAGACACTGAGTGTCTTACTCTAACCCTCTGTTCCCTTCCTTCTAAGTAAGTTTTTATCCATTCCAAGACATTTCCACCTATTCTAGCCATTGATTGCAGCTTCCTAATAAGTCTCCCATGTGGAACAGTGTCAAACGCTTTCTGGAAGTTTAGGAATATGCAATCTGCCCAGCCCTCTCTTTCCTGTAAGATTTGGCTTACCTCATCATAAAATTCTAATAAGTTTGTTACTGTTGATCTTCCTTCTCTGAAGCCATGTTGCCTCACTGACAAAAAGTTGAAGGATTCCAAGTGAAGAGAGATATGTTTCCTTAGTAGTTTCTCCATAACTTTGCAAACTATGCTGGTCAAGGAAACTGGTCTATAGTTCAGAGCCGTATCCCTCCTTCCCTTTTTGAAGATAGGTATCACATTTGCTTGTTTCCAGCATCTTGGAATCTCCCCCGACTCCAGTGACTCCTTAAATATGATACTTAGTGCCACTGATATTGTGTTTGCGCATTTTTTAAGCACATGAGGGGATATGTCATCAGGACCTGTAGCTTTATGAACATCTAAATCCATCAGCGCTTTGCATACCTCTGTGGCTGTAAGGTTGATGTTCTCTAATACCGGCCCTTGAGCTTCTATTTTTGCAATCTTAGGGGGTGGGGTATTTTCTACTGTAAATACTGACTGAAACTCCTCGTTCAATTCTTTGCAGATCTCTTCGTCCGTCTCAGTGATGCTTCCATCCGCTCTCTTTAGCCTTAAAACCTGTTCTTTTACCTTCAGTTTTCCTCTGATAAAGCTGTGGAAAAGCTTGGGATTTTCTTTAGCCTTCCTGGTGATGTCCCTCTCATAATCTCTCTCTGCCTCTCTCCTTTTACTTAGGTAGTCATTTCTTGCTCTTTTGTAGGTTTGCCAGGCATTTATGTTTTTTCTCCTCCTATACCTTTTCCAGCATTTGTCTCTCCACTCCTTAGCTCTTTTACACCCATTATCAAACCATTTCTCTCTGGCATGAATTACACCTACTTTGGTGACAGGTATGCAGCAATCTACTATCTTCCCATATTTCTCACAAAAGATGTCATACATTTCTTGTACAGATTTGTTGTAAAATAAGGTTCTCCAGTCAATAACTGCAAAAAGCTCATTCATTTTGATGTAATCTCCTTTAGGATAGTTCCTCCTCATGTCCTCGGTGCCTCTACTCTCAGGAAGAATGTCTTCAATGATATACTCCATCAACAACACACAGTGGTCACTCTTTCCAATTGGTGGTTCATACTCAATATTTTCAATATCCAACACATTATCTGTGAACACTAGATCAAGTAGTGATGGCTCATCCCCACCCCTGGCTCTTGTTGGTTCCATTACATGTTGGTGTAGGAAATTCCCTTGTACGCAATCTAGGAATCTTGCCCCAAATGAGTCCTCACCACTGTGTGGGTCAAGATTTATCCAATCTATCTCTTTATGATTAAAGTCTCCCATTATCAAAATCCTACATTTTTTCTCCCGTGCCATGTTAACAACTGAGTTTATGACTTCAATAGTACCTATATGACTTTCCTCATAAATTTCAAGCCTATTTTGGTTCCTTTTGTGGGTTGTATACAACAGTTATTATAATGCTCTCTGACCCAGTATTTATGCGAGCAACAAGAAATTCCCTGAACTCACTTTCTATAGCCAAGTTTATTTCTTCAACTTGAATCCTCTCACTTATGAGCAGTGCTATCCCTCCACCAGTCCTCTCAGATCTTTCGACCCTTAGTATTCTGAAGCCCTTAGGAAAAACTGTGACACTGTTTATGTCCTCACTCAACTTAGTCTCTGTAATTGCTACTATATCTGCCTTACTGTTGTGAATCCTATCTTTTAATTCTACTGCCTTACCAGCTAATCCATCAGCATTTGTGTATAACAATCTTAATGAGGCCCCATCCCCTGATCTTCTGTCATTATCTTCTTTATCTCCCCTTTGTCTGGAAGTATTCTGTAACGAAAATTTTTCTTCTCTTCATTTCTTTCATCATTTAACCTTCTTGCCTCTTGCAACAAGTTTTTTATCTTTCCCATCTCTTCCTGTGTTCTGTATCGTCTAATGAACACTTCTTTGCATTCATGAAGGTCTTTTAGACTTTTTTTTCTCAACAATATTTCCCTACATGTTTCCCCTCTCTCAAAGGTTACTTTTGTTGGTGTCGGCTTTCCTTCCCTCGAATATTTACCTAGTTGGTGTATGTTTACAATATCCTCTGGACCACATACTACTCCAAGCTTTCTTATCAGGTCTACAACGCTAGCTTTATTTTCTTCAAGTCTCCCCTGCCATGTTGGCTCATGGGATGTGTGTGTGTGTGTGTGTGTGTGTGTGTGTGTGTGATTACCTAATTGTGATTACCTAATTGTGTTTACGGGAAAGAACCCAAAGCTCGTATCTTCCCGTCTCCTGATCGGTTCCATTTTTAGACTTAGTGATACTTATCATACCTGTCCTTAAAACTATGGATTGAGATAGCATTAACTACCTCCTCGCTTAGCGAATTCCAATTATCAACTACTCTTACACTGAAAAAGTATTTCCTTACATCCTGCAAACAAGTTTTCTTCCGAAGCTTCAAACTATGACCTCTAGATCTAGAGCCAGCCATATCGAAATATCGATCCCTATCCACTCTATCATAACCATGAAGGAATTTAAAGACTGTCACCATATCCCCCCTTAATCTTCTAGCTTCGAGTGATGGCAAGTCTAATTCCCTCAGCCTCTCATCATAACCGAGATTGCGTATTTCTGGCACCAGTTTCGTGGCATGTCTTTGAACTTTTTCAAGCTTAGCTATGTGCTTTTTCAAGTGTGGATTCCAAAAGGGGGCTGCATATTCGAGTTTTGGCCTCACATAGGTTACATAAATATTTCTGAACATTTCCTTGTCCATGTGCCTGAAGGCTACCCTTACGTTTGATAAGAATGCATATGCTGCCCTTACTACGCAATTTATATGTATTTCTGGAGACAAATCTGCCAGTATGTTTACTCCTAGATCTCTCTCATTTTCTGTCTTTTGAAGTTGTACTCCAGCCACCGAGTAGTCAAGCTTGGGCCTTCTTGCACTTGTACCCATTCTCATTACCTTACATTTTGAGGTATTGAATTTCATTAGCCACTTTTCTGACCACTCATGCAGATTATTTAGATCCTCCTGAAGTTCTCTACCATTGTTCTCGTTTTTTACTTTCTTCACAATCTTTGCATCATCTGCAAACATATTCATGAATGAATTTACAGACTCTGGTAGGTCATTTACATATACAAGGAACAATAGTGGCCCTAAAACTGAACCCTATGGAACTCCACTACTAACTCTTCTCCATTCAGACACTGAGTGTCTTACTCTAACCCTCTGTTCCCTTCCTTCTAAGTAAGTTTTTATCCATTCCAAGACATTTCCACCTATTCTAGCCATTGCTTGCAGCTTCCTAATAAGTCTCCCATGTGGAACAGTGTCAAACGCTTTCTGGAAGTCTAGGAATATGCAATCTGCCCAGCCCTCTCTTTCCTGTAAGATTTGGCTTACCTCATCATAAAATTCTAATAAGTTTGTTACTGTTGATCTTCCTTCTCTGAAGCCATGTTGCCTCACTGACAAAAAGTTGAAGGATTCCAAGTGAAGAGAGATATGTTTCCTTAGTAGTTTCTCCATAACTTTGCAAACTATGCTGGTCAAGGAAACTGGTCTATAGTTCAGAGCCGTATTCCTCCTTCCCTTTTTGAAGATAGGTATCACATTTGCTTGTTTCCAGCATCTTGGAATCTCCCCTGACTCCAGTGACTCCTTAAATATGATACTTAGTGCCACTGATATTGTGTTTGCGCATTTTTTAAGCACATGAGGGGATATGTCATCAGGACCTGTAGCTTTATGAACATCTAAATCCATCAGCGCTTTGCATACCTCTGTGGCTGTAAGGTTGATGTTCTCTAGTACCGGCCCTTGAGCTTCTATCACTGCAATCTGAGGGGGTGGGGTATTTTCTACTGTAAATACTGACTGAAACTCCTTGTTCAATTCTTTGCAGATCTCTTCGTCCGTCTCAGTGATGCTTCCATCCGCTCTCTTTAGCCTTAAAACCTGTTCTTTTACCTTCAGTTTTCCTCTGATAAAGCTGTGGAAAAGCTTGGGATTTTCTTTAGCCTTCCTGGTGATGTCCCTCTCATAATCTCTCTCTGCCTCTCTCCTTTTACTTAGGTAGTCATTTCTTGCTCTTTTGTAGGTTTGCCAGGCATTTATGTTTTTTCTCCTCCTATACCTTTTCCAGCATTTGTCTCTCCACTCCTTAGCTCTTTTACACCCATTATCGAACCATTTCTCTCTGGCATGAATTACACCTACTTTGGTGACAGGTATGCAGCAATCTACTATCTTCCCATATTTCTCACAAAAGATGTCATACATTTCTTGTACAGATTTGTTGTAAAATAAGGTTCTCCAGTCAATAACTGCAAAAAGCTCATTCATTTTGATGTAATCTCCTTTCGGATAGTTCCTCCTCATGTCCTCAGTGCCTCTACTCTCAGGAAGAATGTCTTCAATGATATACTCCATCAACAACACACAGTGGTCACTCTTTCCAATTGGTGGTTCATACTCAATATTTTCAATATCCAACACATTATCTGTGAACACTGATCAAGTAGTGATGGCTCATCCCCACCCCTGGCTCTTGTTGGTTCCATTACATGTTGGTGTAGGAAATTCCCTTGTACGCAATCTAGGAATCTTGCCCCAAATGAGTCCTCACCACTGTGTGGGTCAAGATTTATCCAATCGATCTCTTTATGATTAAAGTCTCCAATAATCAAAATCCTACATTTTTTCTCCCGCGCCATGTTAACAACTGAGTTTATGACTTCAATCGTACCTATATGACTTTCCTCATAAATTTCAAGCCTATTTTGGTTCCTTGGTGGGTTGTATACAACAGTTATTATAATGCTCTCTGACCCAGTATTTATGCGAGCAACAAGAAATTCCCTGAACTCACTTTCTATAGCCAAGTTTATTTCTTCAACTTGAATCCTCTCACTTATGAGCAGTGCTATCCCTCCACCAGTTCTCTCAGATCTTTCGACCCTTAGTATTCTGAAGCCCTTAGGAAAAACTGTGACACTGTTTATGTCCTCACTCAACTTAGTCTCTGTAATTGCTACTATATCTGCCTTACTGTTGTGAATCCTATCTTTTAATTCTACTGCCTTACCAGCTAATCCATCAGCATTTGTGTATAACAATATTAATGAGGCCCCATCCCCTGATCTTCTGTCATTATCTTCTTTATCTCCCCTTTGTCTGGAAGTATTCTGTAACGAAAATTTTTCTTCTCTTCTTCATTTCTTTCATCATTTAACCTTCTTGCCTCTTGCAACAAGTTTTTGATCTTTCCCATCTCTTCCTGTGTTCTGTATCGTCTAATGAACACTTCTTTGCATTCTTGAAGGTCTTTTAGACTTGTTTTTCTCAACAATATTTCCCTACATGTCTCCCCTCTCTCAAAGGTTACTTTTGTTGGTCTCGGCTTTCCTTCCCTCGAATATTTACCTAGTTGGTGTATGTTTACAATATCCTCAGGACCACATACTACTCCAAGCTTTCTTATCAGGTCTACAATGTTAGCTTTATTTTCTTCAAGTCTCCCCTGCCATGTTGGCTCCTGGGATTCACTTATGCCTGAGATTACCACTGTCTTCTCCTTATCAAGTGCCTGTCTGATGAGTGGGTTTGCCCTTTCCATCACAACGTCTTTCATTTTTTCGATTACTGTCTCTTTATAGTCAACTGTTTGTATGTTTTCCAGTGCCACCACCTTTACAGCCTCTTTTACTGCCACATTTCCCTTTAGTGCATCAGCAAAGGACGTTTTCATGGCATCATTTTCCATATTCAGCTCCTGGAACTCTTTTCTGAACTGTTCAATGTTTTCCTTAATCTGAACATTCCAAGCAGCAATCTCGTCTCTCTCAGAAGAGAGCAGTGAACTAACATCTAATTCCTTTAGGTTGTCATTTAGCTGTTTGTTTTTATCTTCTTGTTTAGAAATTCTAGATTCTAGTTGACTCTTTTCCCCTTCCAGCTTCTTTATTCTTTTTTCTAGTTCCTTTCTCTCCTGCCCTTGTGCTTTATTTGCTTCCTCCAAAGATCTTATTTGTTCTCTGAGTGTTTCATTCTCTTTCATTTCTCCATCCATATTCCGAATTTTATCATCAAGGCTTGTAACCATTTCCTCTAACTTCTTGATTCTCTGTTTAAGTCCTCTGATGACTACCCCTTCTCCCGACCCATGGGTGGGAGAGGTTTGGGACAGAGATGGCTTCATTTTCATGTTCTCCCTCTCAAAAAAAAAAAAAAAAAAAAAAAAAAAAAAAAAAAAAAAAAACTTCTAATTTACCTTCACACAGAATTTTTATATCTCCATATAAGTGCTATTTAGTGACTCAGTTTGTCTCCTTTCTGGTAACACACATCTTAACTTAAAAACTTGACCATGGTAATTTAAGTATAAAAAGAAAAAGAAAAACAAAAGTCAAACCTGAAGGAAAATTCGAATTTGTGTTCGAGGTGGCACCCACCTATTTCTGTTATATATTCTTCCTAACTGATAAACTGACTTGCTAACCAAGATATGTTATCACGGGATTTAGACTTTACATTTAACTCAATATATATACAAAATAACAAAATAGCAAAAGAGAAAGCTAAAAGAAAAGCAAAAAAAAAAATGAAGAAAATAGGACTGCTGTACTACTTGGCAACTTAACTCAGTACTGTTGACAGGTGGGTATTTGGTAATTTTTTTTTTCTTTTATTATTCAATTTTTTCGTGTATCAAACTAACTAACTAGTTAATATAAATGGGAAGGATACTGATTTTAACAATATATAGAACCACAGGATCAGGTAAAACGGCTTAAGAGCTTTCCCCAGTTTACACAAAAAATTAGGTAATGTGGTGTGATGGCTCCACGTCTGGCAACTCTTCTAGATTTCCCTCAAGGCAGAAACTGGACGGCAGCTTCTCTCTCTTCCTCACGAAAAAGTTCTCAATTTTTTTCCTTTAATATGAACAGTCTCGTCTTACAACAAATATTAGTTTTTGTACTCACAATACTCTGCAGGATTTCAGATTTATGGAAATTATGGTAAAGTTTTCCACTAAGCACTTAAGTCACTCGAAACAGTTAAAAATTTAAGAGGAGCAATTCCGTGTGTCACTGAACGCGCGGTGTGTGTGTGTGTGTGTGTGTGTGTGATTACCTAATTGTGATTACCTAATTGTGTTTACGGGAAAGAGCCCAAAGCTCGTATCTTCCCGTCTCCTGATCGGTTCCATTTTTAGACTTAGTGATACTTATCATACCTGTCCTTAAAACTATGGATTGAGGTAGCATTAACTACCTCCTCGCTTAGCCAATTCCAATTATCAACTACTCTTACACTGAAAAAGTATTTCCTTACATCCTGCAAACAAGTTTTCTTACGAAGCTTCAAAATATGACCACTAGTTCTAGAGCCAGCCATATCAAAATATCGATCCCTATCCACTCTATCATAACCATGAAGGAATTTAAAGACTGTCACCATATCCCCCCTCACTCTTCTAGCTTCGAGTGATGGTAAGTCTAATTCCCTCAGCCTCTCATCATAACTGAGATTGCGCATTTCTGGCACCAGTTTCGTGGCATGTCTTTGGACTTTTTCAAGCTTAGCTATGTGCTTTTTCAAGTGCGGATTCCAAAAAGGGGCTGCATATTCGAGTTTTGGCCTCACATAGGTTACATAAATATTTCTGAACATTTCCTTGTCCATGTGCCTGAAGGCTACCCTTACATTTGATAAGAATGCATATGCTGCCCTTACTACGCCATTTATATGTATTTCTGGAGACAAATCTGCCAGTATGTTTACTCCTAGATCTCTCTCATTTTCTGTCTCTTGAAGTTGTACTCCAGCCACCGAGTAGTCAAGCTTGGGCCTTCTTGCTCTTGTACCCATTCTCATTACCTTACAATTTGAAGTATTGAATTTCATTAGCCACTTTTCTGACCACTCATGCAGATTATTTAGATCCTCCTGAAGTTCTCTACCATTGTTCTCGTTTTTTACTTTCTTCACAATCTTTGCATCATCTGCAAACATATTCATGAATGAATTTACAGACTCTGGTAGGTCATTTACATATACAAGGAACAATAGTGGCCCTAAAACTGAACCCTGTGGAACTCCACTACTAACTCTTCTCCATTCAGACACTGAGTGTCTTACTCTAACCCTCTGTTCCCTTCCTTCTAAGTAAGTTTTTATCCATTCCAAAACATTTCCACCTATTCTAGCCATTGATTGCAGCTTCCTAATAAGTCTCTCATGTGGAACAGTGTCAAATGCTTTCTGGAAGTCTAGGAATATGCAATCTGCCCAGCCCTCTCTTTCCTGTAAGATTTGGCTTACCTCATCATAAAATTCTAATAAGTTTGTTACTGTTGATCTACCTTCTCTGAAGCCATGTTGCCTCACTGACAAAAAGTTGAAGGATTCCAAGTGAAGAGAGATATGTTTCCTTAGTAGTTTCTCCATAACTTTGCACACTATGCTGGTCAAGGAAACTGGTCTATAGTTCAGAGCCGTATCCCTCCTTCCCTTTTTGAAGATACGTATCACATTTGCTTGTTTCCAGCATCTTGGAATCTCCCCTGACTCCAGTGACTCCTTAAATATGATACTTAGTGCCACTGATATTGTGTTTGAAAATTTTTTAAGCACATGAGGGGATATGTCATCAGGACCTGTAGCTTTATGAACATCTAAATCCATCAGCGCTTTGCATACCTCTGTGGCTGTAAGGTTGATGTTCTCTAATGCCGGGCCTTGAGCTTCTATCACTGCAATCTGAGGGGGTGGGGTATTTTCTACTGTAAATACTGACTGAAACTCCTTGTTCAATTCTTTGCAGATCTCTTCATCCATCTCAGTGATGCTTCCATCCGCTCTCTTTAGCCTTAAAACCTGTTCTTTTACCTTCAGTTTTCCTCTGATAAAGCTGTGGAAAAGCTTGGGAGTTTCTTTAGCCTTCCTGGTGATGTCTCTCTCATAGTCTCTCTCTGCCTCTCTCCTTTTACTTAGGTAGTCATTTCTTGCTCTTTTGTAGGTTTGCCAGGCATTTATGTTTTTTCTCCTCCTATACCTTTTCCAGCATTTGTCTCTCCACTCCTTAGCTCTTTTACACCCATTATCGAACCATTTCTCTCTGGCATGAATTACACCTACTTTGGTGACAGGTATGCAGCAATCTACTATCTTCCCATATTTCTCACAAAAGATGTCATGCATTTCTTGTACAGATTTGTTGTCGAATAAGGTTCTCCAGTCAATAACTGCAAAAAGCTCATTCATTTTGATGTAATCTCCTTTCGGATAGTTCCTCCTCATGTCCTCAGTGCCTCTACTCTCAGGAAGAATATCTTCAATGATATACTCCATCAACAACACACAGTGGTCACTCTTTCCAATTGGTGGTTCATACTCAATTTTTTCAATATCCAACACATTATCTGTGAACACTAGATCAAGTAGTGATGGCTCATCCCCACCCCTGGCCCTTGTTGGTTCCATTACATGTTGGTGTAGGAAATTCCCTTGTACGCAATCTAGGAATCTTGCCCCGAATGAGTCCTTACCACTGTGTGGGTCAAGATTTATCCAGTCTATCTCTTTATGATTAAAGTCTCCCATAATCAAAATCCTACATTTTTTTTCCCGTGCCATGTTAACAACTGAGTTTATGACTTCAATAGTACCTATATGACTTTCCTCATAAACTTCAAGCCTATTTTGGTTCCTTGGTGGGTTGTATACAACAGTTATTATAATGCTCTCTGACCCAGTATTTATGCGAGCAACAAGAAATTCCTTGAACTCACTTTCTATAGCCAAGTTTATTTCTTCAACTTGAATCCTTTCACTTATGAGCAGTGCTATCCCTCCACCAGTCCTCTCAGATCTTTCAACCCTTAGTATTCTGAAGCCCTTAGGAAAAACTGTGGCACTGTTTATGTCCTCACTCAACTTAGTCTCTGTAATTGCTACTATATCTGCCTTACTGTTGTGAATCCTATCTTTTAATTCTACTGCCTTACCAGCTAATCCATCAGCATTTGTGTATAACAATCTTAATGAGGCCCCATCCCCCGATCTTCTGTCATTATCTTCTTTATCTCCCCTTTGTCTGGAAGAACTCTGAAATTAAAATTTTTCTTCTGTTCTTCATTTCTTTCCTCAGTTAACCTTCTTGCCTCTTGCAACAAGTTTTTGATCTTTCCCATCTCTTCCTGTGTTCTGTATCGTCTAATGAACACTTCTTTGAATTCTTGAAGGTCTTTTAGACTTGTTTTTCTCAACAATATTTCCCTACATGTTTCCCCTCTCTCAAAGGTTACTTTTGTTGGTCTCGGCTTTCCTTCCCTCGAATATTTACCTAGTTGGTGTATGATTACAATATCCTCAGGACCACAAACTACTCCAAGCTTTCTTATCAGGTCTACAACCCTTGCCTTATTTTCTTCAAGTCTCCCCTGCCATGTTGGCTCCTGGGATTCGCTTATGCCTGAGATTACCACTGTCTTCTCCTTATCAAGTGCCTGTCTGATGAGTGGGTTAGCCCTTTCCATCACAACGTCTTTCATTTTTTTGATTACTGTCTCTTTATAGTCAACTGTTTGTATGTTTTCCAGTGCCACCACCTTTACAGCCTCTTTTACTGCTACATTCCCCTTTAGTGCATCAGCAAAGGAAGTTTTCATGGCATCATTTTCCATATTCAGCTCCTGGAACTCTTTTCTGAACTGTTCAATGTTTTCCTTAATCTGGACATTCCAAGCAGCAATCTCGTCTCTCTCAGAAGAGAGCAGTGAACTAACATCTAATTCCTTTAGGTTGTCATTCAGCTGTTTGTTTTTATCTTCTTGTTTAGAAATTCTAGATTCTAGTTGACTCTTTTCCCCTTCCAGCTTCTTTATTCTTTTTTCTAGTTCCTTTCTCTCCTGCCCTTGTGCTTTATTTGCTTCCTCCAAAGATCTTATTTGCTCCCTGAGTGTTTCATTCTCTTTCATTTCTCCATCGATATTCCGAATTTTTTCATCAAGGCTTGTAACCATTGCCTCTAAATTCTTGATTTTCTGTTTAAGTCTCCTAATGGCTACCCCTCCTACTGGCCCATGGATGGGAGAGGTTTGGGACAGAGATGGCGTCATTTTTATGTTCTCCCTCTCACAGAATACAGAAAGAAAAAGAGAAAGAGGAAAAAAAAAGGACTGTACGGTACTAAAGGGGAAGGGCATGAGTTATATTGACTTAATAGTAGTGGAAAACTCCCACTGGTTAATGATACACATACACTAAATAATATTAAACTGAACACTGCATAAATCCAGTCTTAAATGAAAGACTCATCGATAAAATGTAAAAATATATTGAAAAAAAGTTATCATTATAATGGAGAGCAATATTTCAGCTTAAAAGAAAAGGATGAATTTTACTCTAGTTTAGGCGGCAATAAGGTGAATTTTACAAAAATGACAAAGTGTTATAGCTCCAGGCACAACTGCTGGACACATCAAAACACAACACTTAATATCGAAATAATGATTGTTCAAAATCCAAGAACTTTATACAATATTGAAACAGAGTCCTGCTTGACAAATTCGACAGCACTAGTCCAAGGGGCGAAATGGGAGGCTCGTAAATTTACACGAATTTTACGAGTCTCTTACAATAGGTCCTCACCTGGTATTGTCCTCAGAGAGAGTCCCCGTCCATTCTGTAAACAAATCAGACGAGCATCACATTCTAAAATAAAAGGATATATTTTTATCATATCTTACATAATTAAGGATTTCCTAAGATTTAGATTAAGTTTACAAACAAATCCCATTTATTCATGAGAAAATGATGAATTAATGACAAAATAAATGATAGTTATAATATAGTCTCTCAAACGAATATATACATGTAGGCTGATGCAATACTGCTTATTGTATTACAATAAAACACACACAAGGTATAACTAATGAAACTGTGTGTGATGGATCACCACACTCTCCCCCCAAAAAGGGTAGGAAGCTAAATAAATCACATGCACAAACATAATAAAGTTTAGAGCATAAAACAGAAAATTCAAAGGCATCATTTACAACCTATCCTACTCCAACTGAGTTGAAGGGTCTAACAAATCTGACTCTTTCCTCTGGTAAAGGAGGGAGACCTGGTTGAGAGATCGTCTTGCCAACTGCTTTTTTACACAAAATGCATGTTTTTAATATTTTCTTCACAATAACTCTACCTTTAGAGATCCAAAACTGTTTCCTAAGTCCTGACAACATTTGTCCTAATCCACAATGATGATGTTGAATATGATAATGAACTATTATAAGTTTGGTCAATGGATGTTTGGCAGGTAAGTAAATTGGAAATTGTGCTTCAGGAGATAGATCTGAATTCTGTAATCTACTGCCACAACAAATTAACTGATCTTCATTCAAATGTAAATCTAATTGTTTGACTAAATTGATGAGTTCCGAAGCTGGTTTAGCACTTTGCTCAGGTCGTTTCAAAAATGCAATTGAAGTAGGAAAACTTTGCAACTGGGCTAATCTAATACAAGCATGAAGAGTACCTGAACTTGTCGTGGAAATAATGATTACAGAACTGCTTTACATATGACATGATTCTCATAACTTTAGTAAGAGATGAATATTTACTCATCTCAAAATGAGGAAGTATGGGTTCTTTAACATTAGGTTCTGTTAAAATCTCATACACTACTGTAGAATTAACAATGAACTCTTTCTGTTGTGGATATTCTGATGGATTAAGTAAAAATGAAGGTCCATGTCTCCACATGACATTGCTCTTCAGCATTGATACACTAACACCTCTGGTCAATATATCCGCAGGATTCTCTCTAGATGGGATATGTAAAATGTTCAAATCAAACTTAGATCGCAAATTGCGAATTTCACACACTCTGTTTCTCACAAAAACACCTGATGATGAATCATGATACACCCAATTAATGGCAACTTCACTGTCACACCATATAGTGCAACCTTTGAATGCTAATTTCTCATTAGACTAGAGTGTCTGAGCCAATGCTGAGGCTAAAGTAAGTGAGAGTAACTCTAACTTAGGAATGGTGAGTGGAGGATTTGGAGATACTCTTACTTTACTCATAATGATATCACTAAATTTGCTTCTTAAGTCCACAGCATATGCAACTAATCCATAAGCTACCTTAGATGAATCACAAAATATGTGCAAATCTGATACACCAGGGACAATTACAAATCTAGGATATTGAATGGTTGACATCTGATTCAAATCTCTGCAAATAACTGAAAATTCTTGTACTAAAGGTTCTGGCAATGGTTCATCCCAAGAACACTTACTTCTCCATAATTTTGAAATTAATAACTTTCCCTTGATCAACATTGGTGATAACAATCCTAAAGGATCAAATACACTAGCAATTACAGATACAACTGATCTCTTGGTGATTTGATGATGCACACACTCCTCCTTGCACACTTTCTTACTGGAGTACAATTTGATTTCATCGTTTACAACATTCCAAGAAATTCCTAAAACATTTATATTATTCAGATTAAATTGGTCATGATTAACACCTACTTCATCATGAAATTTTACATCATTACTCACCCAACCTTGTAATGGCATAGAGGCTTCTGCTAAAATAGAATTTACAATGGGATACTCTGTTTTTAACTGTTCAGAGTCTGAATAGGTACAAACAAAGTTATCTACATAGAAATGAGAGATCAGAGACTTAGCTACTGGATGTGAATGTGTCTCCAAGTGATATGTGAGTGTTTTCTGAAGCAAAAAAGGAGATGATGTTGCACCAAAAAGTACTACTTTAAATCTATAGGTAACTACCTTCTGAAGTGTTTCATCCTCCAACCACAAGAATCTACAGAAATCTCTGCAGTTTGGCAAAATACCTATACGTAGGAAGGCTTTGGAAATGTCTGATACAGCAGCTACAGGGTTAGTACGTAATTCAATGAGTGAATCAACAAGTTTATGGGTTAGGCTTGGACCTGTTAGTAAACATTCATTCAGACTCTTTGATTTTGAATCAGCTCTACTAGAGGCATTAAACACTACTCTAATAGGAGTGGTAGGAGGATTCTTGTAGACTGGATGATGAGGTAAGTAATGAGTCAATCCGTCTGTAACTGAAGGGTTATCAATTTTCTCAATGAATCCCAATTCAATGTACTCATTAAAAATCTCTGAGTATTGTCCAAAGTTCTGGACGAGTTGCAAAGGATTTAGCTAGTGACATGAGCTGACCATAAGCTCTTCTATAGTTAGTTGCCGGTCTCTCAGTGCCCTTAAAGGGTAATTCCACAAAATACTGATTGTCTGCCTTCTGGCAAGTGGACTCAAAATGACTCACTGATTGTACTTCCTCAGGCGTTAAAGTTTCATTCTTAATACCAACAACATCTAAATTCCAAAGGTTCTGAACTTCGAACTCAAGGGTTTGCACTCCTACACGAGCACAAAGCGCATGTTGCCCATTAACTGTGTTAACTGACTGAGAACTAATTGCCCACTTTGACATAGGTCCAAAGATAATCGAACCTGCTGGACTAGACAAAAGTGTAATTCCGGAATAGAAAGTACGGTTTGCCACAAATCTAGTATAGTAATCTGCACCAATTGCCATACCTATGTCACTAATCACATCAGAATCAATGTTAGGATCTGCAAGTTTGATCCCCTTTTTTGTGAGTGTTTCTGCAACACTAGCAATGCCAGGTACATATAATGTAGTGTTAACCCTATCATAGACGACAGCATAAATCGGAATAAGTTGTGTACCTATGCGTGTTACAACACGAACGACGTCACACGAAATGTTTTTGGCTTGATTACCAAATGAAGTCAGTTTAAGTGAGATACGAAACACTGGACTGAGCTTAAGGCGCTTTACTACTGCAGAATTAATGGAAGACCGTTGAGCACCGGTATCTAAAAACATCCCAACTGTTTCACGTACCCCAACACCAGAAATCTTAAAAATTGCTGTAGGAAGTGCTACTGAAGGAAGTGGAACCTTATTAGTCTGGACATCTGTTTGAACAGAATTAGCGACACTGTCATCTCTTCCTGACAGGATTCTAAACTTATCATCCACTACTACTTGATTAGTGGGAAAGTTACTGTCAAGGTTAGTTCCATTATTAATAACTGTTGGGGCATTAGACGCAACTGGCACTTGATTAACTGCAGTACTACGGTTGGTTACTTTCATGCAGAGAAAGGTATGATGTTTGCCATTACAATTTCTACACTCAGCTGTCTCTCTACACTGTGAGGCTCTATGGCCTTTCTGCATACACACGGAACATAGTTCTAACTCTCTAACTCTGTTCTTCCTGGCTTCATGAGTTGCGCAATTAGAACAAAACTTACTATTATGAATATCCTTACAAAAGAGACAAGGTTTGTTCCAAGTACTTGACTTGCTAGATGACGAATTAGACTTATTTTGAGTCTGGGACACAACTACTTGTTTAGATACTGTACTAAACCTATGATTAGAATTTGTACTAGAATTCTGACTAGCTACTACTTTAGTTTTGGAATGTGCATCAGAATGTGAAACTTGCTTATTCCTAGACTGATCAGAGAGAATACGAGAACATTCCATGACCTTGATAAGGTGCCCTATACCATCCTTCAATTGTGTAATAGTCAAAGTATAAGTACTGTACTTATTAAAAAGGTACTCTAAAGATGTAGGACTAAGTTTCTTAGCAATTATGTCTTTTATTAGGTAGTCATCACAAGGTACTTGGGTTGCACCCTCTATCTGCATCAATAAACTTTGAAATGTTAACTGAAATTCGGTCAACTCGGTTAAATTATGTTCAGGGGGTTTCATGTCCATCAAATCTAAATGTAATTGTTGCAACAAAAGATCATTGTCAGCAAAGTTTTTGTCTCAACAAACTTAATGCTATTCTGTAATTACCACTAGTTATGGGAAGACCTTCAATGGTTCTATAAGCTTTACCTCTCAAATCAGATCTGAGCATGCTAAATTTCAATACTGGCTCAATGTCTTGACGACTATCAATTAAACTACTAAAGGAATCCCAAAAACAATTCCACTGACTCAGCTGACCATCAAATTCAGGAATCTTAATCTCAGGCAACTTAGGTTGTGGAAGGGGTGTAGCAGGTACTACTGTCTGACTAGGAGCTTGACTAGTTGTAGCTTGTGCTTGACTACCAAAGGACAAATGATCATCTATAGCCGACTTAATTTGTATGAGCACTTTATAGGCATTACGCTTCTGAGTTCTGTGCTCTCTAGAAACTTGGCTAAGCTGGGTACTATCAATAGCATCTTGACTAGCTGTCCAATGTACATCAATGGACTCATACAACTTTTTAAGTTCTGCTTCTGAAAACTGTAACGTCCGTAAGGATGGTGGAGGAGACGCTTTAAGGTCATGTTCTATAGAACTGAGCATATCTATCAGATCGTCGGTTACAACGTTGCAAAGTTCAAATGCTTTACTTTCATCGATTAACGGTAAAGACATCCTGCTGGATTAATCTTTACCTTATACAAATCACAATAATTCTGGCTAGGTGGCCAAACTAAACTAATATCTAAATTCAATAGGATTATAATATCTATATCCTAAGTATACTTGATTGTACACGCATGTATTCAAATAGCTAATCTAAACCTTCCCTTGGACTAAAGAATTCGACAACAGCAGTGATATCACAAAAAAGTATGCCATGGATCTATGTACAGTGTTTTAATATCAAAGTTCAAAAACAATACCAAAGGTAGCCTATTCCAAATTTCATTCAGTAAATGTAATAAAGTATGCTAGCTAGGCTAGGCTTAATCCGGTTCGAAGGACCAGAAAAAAACTAGAATATATATATATATATATATATATATATATATATATATATATATATATATATATATATATATATATATATATATATATATATATATATATATATATATATATATATATATATATATATATATATATATATATATATATATATATATATATATATATATATATGCATGAGTGAATTTACATATACAAGGAACGAAAGTGGCCTTAAAATCGAACAGTAATGAGCTCCACTACTAACCCTTCTCCATTTTTTTTGTTTTAGGATTGGATAGGATAGGAGGGGAAAAAAGGGGAGGGAATTAAGAATATAAGGGAATTGGAGGGAAAAACACGAAAATTAAATAAAGTAAGAGATAAAGAAAGAGAGGGGCAGACCCTCGTGCTAAGTTTTGATCTGGAATTCAGATACACTAATTATTACTGTTCATCCCTTCTCCATTCAGACACTTGAGTGTCTTACTCTACCCCCTCCTTTCCTTCTAAGAAAGTTTTTATCCATACCAAGACAGTTCCACCTATTCTCGCCATTGCTTGCAGCTTCCTAATAAATTTCCGTGTGGGATTGCAGGGGTGAAATGGTTAGAGCACTCTACATATGAAGTCATCGTCCCGAGATCGAGTCCACCGCAGGCCGTTAGAGGGGATCCAGCTTTAGCTTTTAGCTCTCTTCTGTCTGTAACCGCTTCCATGATGGGGGTATATAGTTGCATAAAACGGAAAACAAGAAGTGCTAAAAACGTACATCTATTGTTATTAAAGAATATGACAGAATCTTTTACCCATGAGCATATAGCGGACACCATTAAAATCATATTACCCATCATTTCAGACCAATATTTGGGCGACCTGCAAAGTAATAATTGAATATTTGATCTGGCGACTTTTCCATATTTCGTTTTCATATGAATTTGAGAAGTTTACCGAGGTTTTTGTAATTTTATATACAAAAATAGATCATCTCTGTCTTATAAAAAAATATATATATATTGATTAACTCAAATACGCTGTCGCCATGAGCAATGCTTGAGAATGAATTCACCATATCATTTGAATAAAAATCGTCTGGCGAATTTTTCCCGAGACTAGCGACTACTGATTCCACTAAGCATTGTCAACACATTCCTGTTCTTTCTATCGCCACCTGTCACCCATCGCAGACGTGGTCGTGCGGCAGATTGCAGCAGAGAGCACTGCATTATTTCTGGGTCTCGTTGTGGACCCTCTACGTGTCATGTGACTCTCTTTGGAGAAACCTTGCCAGCATAATGGTAGGAAATGTACTATATTCTCACCTGTTTATAATAATGTGTGTGAAAACCGTGTATTAAGTATATTTCGGTACGTCATTGACGATAGGAATTCGTACGGTACCGTAGTCGGGAGACAGGAATTGGAACAACGTTTACGTCGGCAGTTGTTTCAAACTGTTACTCCCATTCCACCTTAGTCTAGTCTTCCTATAAATGACATTAACTTAAATGTTGTACTTGGAATATATGTGAACGTTAGTCACAATCAAAAGACCATTATGTAAATATTTTCAATAATGATGGAAGACTTATTTTTTCTAGTCCAGTACCTATCATGAGCGACGATAACATTATTATTTTATCGATTTGCAGCCTTGTGGAGAATGGTAAAACTAGTACATTCTGGCAATTCCTTCTCCAACTGCGTTATCCCTATAAGTTAACATTGGGGAAATGGGCCGGGGTCCACTAGATTCCTCTTTGACAGTTCATATTGTAAAGCAATTTAGGGTAAGATTTTGATACAAACGCGCTATCCTCGCATTCGCGAGGTGACGGCATATGAAACAATTTATTACTATCCTAGCTAAAAATACTTAACCTCTTAGCCAGGGGGGCTTTGCCCTCCTGGGATCCCCCATCTTACTATCCTAACTAAAAATACATACCAAAACCTTCAGTCAAACTACTTACCTGAGTGGAGGGATGAGGTCATTGAGCGGCATGGCCCGCTAAACTGTAAACTACCCTTATTATTATATATCACTGAGGGAGGAGCTAGAATGCTTCCTCCGTGTTCACCCTGGGGTGGAGCAAGGGTACTTAGAATCCCGGAACACCTACAGTTTAGCGGGCCATACCAATGTTCAAAACCTACCAATAGATGGCGATAGGCTCTGACTAGAGAACTGGCGGATGAATACACAACAAAAATTGGTGACAATAGGCATATGAAACAATTTTTTACTATCCTAACTAAAAATACTTAACTAACCTCTTAGCCAGGGGGGTTTTGCCCCCTTGGATCCCCCCATCTTACTATCCTAACTAAAAATACTTACCTAACCTTCCGCTGAACTACTTACCTGAGTGGAGGGATGAGGTCATTGAGCGGCATGGCCCGCTAAGCTGTAAACTACCCTTATTATATATCGCTGAGGAAGGAGCTAGAATGCTTCCTCCGTGTTCACCCTGGGGTGGAGCAAGGGTACTTGGAATCCGGGAACCTACAGTTTAGCGGGCCATGCCAATGTTCAAAACCTACCAATAAATGGCGATAGGCTCTGACTAGAGAACTGACAGATGAATACACAAAAATGGTGACAATAGGCATACGAAACAATTTTTTACTATCCTAACTAAAAATACTTACCTAACCTTCAGTTGAACTACTTACCTTAGTGGAGGGATGAGGTCATTGAGCGGCATGGCCTGCTAAACTGTAAACTACCCGGAATCCCCTCCTCTGTATTTTCTCTTCCCAAAGAGTCTTAGTATTTTGGCTTGACTCAGCCACTTTCCTTGCAAGGGGAAAATTGGCTCGTGTGTGTGTGTGTGTGTGTGTGTGTGTGTATATATATATATATATATATATATATATATATATATATATATATATATATATATATATATATATATATATATATATCATATTTCCCCTTATAAGGGGAGTGGCTTAGGGCAAAATACTCTTTGACTTTTGGAAGAAAAAATACAGAGGGCGGGATTCACCGTCCCTTCGCTCCGCCCAATTAGTCTGCTCTTAAGACACGAAGGGGAACACGGCGGAAGTATTCTAGCCCCTCCCATGTCGATTTATGCACCTTTTCCATTGCCTACCCATGAGAGCAGTGTTGCCATTGCTTCTTGAATTGTGGAGCTCTGTTGTAAAAACACCCAAATTCACCCTTTTAAGGATGTAAGCCTTCAAATTTGAGTTTGGTTAGGTATTTAAGTACCCACTGCCTCCCACCAGTTTAGGCCCTAACAGAAAAAAATACTGATTTCTGAGGAGAAAAATATAATTCATTCAACACACCTCAAAATCTTTAAGAAGAATATAGGCCAGTCTCTAAATAGAAAGGGTACATAAAATGGCTCATAACCTATTTATATCTTTTTTGTGTGTTAAGGCAAACACACAGACATTGGTGGGCGTAAATGGATGACTCCTGACCTTCACTTTAAAATATAAAATAAATGTGTCAAATCCAACTTGAGCTAAGCTAAGAAACTTCACTTAACTGATCAATACTAATCAAACTTAACTAACCTAACCTACCTTAAATTAATTCAACTACTCCTAGAGCGTGTTATTTTTGTTTATATCTGCAATTTTTTTTTAACTTTATTTTCACTTGTCACAGTTTTTCAGGAATAGGTGATGTGAGTTTTTGACATTTTGGCCTATATCAAAGAATTACTATAAGATGTGGTATGAATCAAGTTATGGAGCCTGGGAATATCATTTTCTTCCTGGTACAGATTTTCGAATCCAGACATCTATGGTAGAGTAAGCAACCAAAGAATTCTATGCACTTCAACCCTTATTCTTCTTATGCTTAACAAATATAAATTAAATGTTAACAGTTGAGATCAGCAATCAGTAATGTACGACCTTAGCCATGCAGATGGTCACACTAGCATTCTCCTAACATGTGTCAGAAATTCATGATAAGGAGTTGGTATCTGCACCTTTCAATAATTTATACAACCTTTTGATACAAATTGTTGCAATGAATATAATGATGATGATTATACTATATAAACTTTTACTACTGACTGTTTATGAATTCTAGAACTTAAAGGTATTGCACCCAATCAGTTTAAAAAAAAAAAAAATAGTATTTTGCTTTAGAAATTGCATCAGTTGTGTTTTGGACTATCTTTTTATACTAGTCTTAAGTACGCGCACAGAGAATGCTGGTTTTCTTGTGTGAGTAACCAGTGCCGATAGGTTCGGACTCGCGCTGGTTTCCGGCGCTGGTAGGTGAGCACAAAGGACGCTGGCAATCTGCTCCGACCGTGCTGGGAGGGACATGGTAGAGCAGGTTTATCAGTCAGTCGTGATTCATCAGCTGTATAGCAAACATGTCAAGCTCATCGTCTGATGACGATCTAATATTTCTCGAGAGCACTCATGCAAAGCTGAACAGGAAAAAGAAGGGATGCATGAAATAAATTGCAAAAGAAGACAGTATGGAGAATATCATCATCTTTTTAGTGACCTAAAGGGGGAGTAGAGAAGCTTTTTGAGTATACAAGGATGAACCAACATACTTTTGACTACATTCTCAAGAAAATTGAATATCGCCTGGGAAAGACATGGTGTAACTATCACAGACAGCCGATTCTAATAATAATAATGATAATAATATTAATAATAATAATAATAATAATAATAATATAATGATTATTATTATTATTATTATTATTATTATATACAGAGAGAGAGAGAGAGATTTAGCTTGCATGTATATTTTCTCTCTCTCTCTCTCTCTCTCTCTCTCTCTCTCTCTCTCTCTCTCTCTCTCTCTCTCTCTCTCTCTCTCTCTCTCTCTCTCTCTCTCTCTCTCTCTCTCTCTCTCTCCTCCCTCCCTCCCTCCCTCCCTCCCTCCCTCCCTCCCTCCCTCCCTCCCTCCCTCCCTCCCTCCCTCTCCATTTAATCCACTGAGACAGCTGAAATAAAATTCCAGAATATATTTAATAGGGTACTCTATTGATATAATAAAATTTTTAGTCTCCGTGGCTAAATGGTTGCGTCCGCGACTCTGTTTCGGCAGGTCGAGGGTTCGCGCCCCGTCACGGACTGAGGTTAGTAAGGGCATACACTCAGGGAAACGATTACACATGCCAAAACAAGTCCTTCGCAAGAAGGCATCCGTCCTAGCCCTTACTTCTATGAAAAAGGGAGTTCGAGACGTAAAACCGAATCAATCATTGATATAATAAAATTTCTCGCACGAGTAAGCAGGCAAGAATGGTCTGGGGGAAACAGGAAAGCTGGATAACACTGGCTGCCTGCACCGACATGCTTGAACCTGCGCACGCTTACACTAGTTTATATGGTGTAATTCTTGGCACGGGTCGGCGCCTATCGGCACTGGTTACTCACACGAGAAAACAGCGTTCTCTGGGTGCATACCCTTTTACTGGTCTCAGAAATGGGGTAATCTCAAGATTATGGCACATATATTCTTGCTGCTTAATTATGCAATGTAAAAGGTTGCCTTTAATGTTTTTTTTTTTTTTTTTTTATCATAATGAGTCTTAAATGCAGGTATTCTTTATTTTACCCAATCCAAAAACTTCTATCCTGGCATTTGAAGAACTTCTATCCTGGATTATGTTGATGTGGATGATGCTTCAGATATGGGTGATTTCAGATAAAATTTTAAAAAGCCCATCAAAGCAATTGAATAGAATTTTATCTTGGGTTATGTATGTTGGACAACTTTGAATGGTGATGAGTTTTGATTACAAAGCAATAGTTGACATTCTTTATTTCAGTTTTTGTGTTCTGGTTTCTGGACATAATATTGCTTGTACTGTAATTAGTTGTGTTGATTTTCCCGAGTACAATAGAGGAAAAGGCCTATCCGTTCGGGTCAAAGTTTAGACTTTGACTGCTGCCCACAAGATCTGTGCCTGCTCTACTATTTCTATGTCGTGTCGAGGCATGCTGTCTAATAACGTAGCATTTATTGGTAGCTAAAATTATCCTGCATTCATATTAAGATGATCCATGTAACAAGAGGCAGCGCATTTATCCATGTTGGGTGACTTTTAATGATGATGATTGATTGAGTATGAAGCAGAGGATTATTTCACTTTGGTTGTGCTCATGGCAATTTTTAGAAATGGCAATACTGTAATGTCCCTTTTTGTGACTTAAACAAAGGAAAAGGAGCATGCTTTTATATGATCCTCACTCAGATTTTGTAGCTTTCCTATCTAATACATTTTGATAACTAGTTGGTAATGCTTTATCAATGACCAACTGTAATATATCTTCTGTCAGATTTTTTTCATGGGTTAATCTGTAAGTCCATTATCTTAGACTATATTTTTACACTAGTTTCCACTAAGGAAAGGTAGAGTAGTCACCTAGAAAGTTATTGAGAGCTTGTACGCAAATAATCACGCTTTGGTCAGCATAGCTGAGTTACAGTCGCCTTGTTACAAATATTGTAGAAATCATCATTTTAATAAACTTGGACTTCGATGAGGACGAAAATATCCATTAAATAGCTTTTGTGTGAAAAATCATTTCATCCTTAGGCCAGCTGTCTATAAAGTAGTACTTCTTGAAACTGTGATAATGGGAGGAGCCATAGTAATGATATTTGATACCTGCCTGAACAACATCAGTAGTGTAGTTTGTAGAAACTTCAATTACTGGAATTAGCAGAGATATAGCTCAAGTGGATAATAGCACTTAGATTTCATAACTTTTGGAGCTTGATTTGCTATACAGCCATGTGCTGTTTAATGTCCATGTTACATATGAAAATGTCATACATGAGTTGAACTTCATAAATATGAAGGAACACTGTTGTACACTGTACTACTTAAATAGTACTATATATCATAAGTATCTATTTTATTCTTTGTCCTCAATAGGATACAGTATTAATTGACACTTTATCTGGGTACTGTATTTACCACAATTTGATCTACAATTTTCAAATATCGGTATGAAAGTCAAGTGTACAGTGAAGGCTGTTTTTAACATGTAATGATTTTTGAAACAGTTGAGTAATAGTGTACAGAAAACAATTTCATTTCTGTAATTTCTTTAACTTATGCATGCTTAAATACTTTTTCAATGTTCAAACTATATATATATATTTATATATTTATATATATATACACACACAGTAACCCCTCGTTTATCGCGGGGGTTCGGTTCCGGGACCGACAGTGATAAGTGAATTTCCGCAAAGTAGGAACACCTATGTTTTTTTTTTTTTTTTTTTTTTTTTTTTTTTTTTTTTTTTTTTTTACACCAGAACGGGCCAAAAAATGATAAAATAAAACTAAAAGATGTGTAATGAATATCCAATTATCTGCTGGGTTTTAATATACAGTACCTCTGCATTACTTTCATGATGTCTATTCCAAATATTCTCCTTAGATCTTATTATTATTATTATTATTACTATTATTATTATTATTATTATTATCATCATTATTATTAATAGTGGCATCAATAAATTTCCTTTGATGATGATTGCTAAGAGTATTATTATTATTATCATTATTGTTATGAATTTGTAACTAAACCATTATTTTTACAATAAATAATGTAGTTTTGGTTGAATGAACAAGAGTTAATTAAAGATGTCTCTCTCTCTCTCCAACTTTCTATTCTACCCAACCCCCCACACACACTCTGTCCCAGCCAACTAGGGAGGGGCACTGTACACAGTTAATAGAAGTAAATAAACCAACAGATGTACAAACAATGATGAGCCCTTAATAATAATAATAATAATCATCAGCATCAAAGGAAAATTATCGTCTCCAAAATGAATAATAATAATAATAATAATAATATCTAAGAAGTATTATTGGAATAGACATCATGAAAGTAATGCAGAGGTTTATTAAAACCCAGCAGAGTACTGCATAATCATTACACACCTTTTATAATCCCTTTACATCTGACAGGTCATTACACTTTCCATCTCTGTTTCTCTTTACAGCCTGATAAAGGCTGTTTTATTTTATGATTTTTTTGACCCGTCCTGGTGTCACAATAATCTTTGAAAAAAATCCATGATGCACTGATTTTGTGATAATAATATATATATATATATATATATATATATATATATATATATATATATATATATATATATATATATATATATATATATATTACACTGAACTGTCAACATACAGTCTAAAATGGGCTTTTCCTACCATATATATATATATATATATATATATATATATATATATATATATATATATATATATATATATATATATATATATATATATATATATATATATATATATATATATATATATATATATACCTTGGCTGTGGGGGTAGCCAACATAAAAAAAGAAACAATAAGGGGATTACTTTGCTCTATAGGCAATGGAGAGGGAGCTAGCGACCGTTCAGATGGCACCGCTGGAGTGCAACAGCCCATCCTCCCGGCTCTTCCACAACCTGTGTCGCTTCATAACTGCCAACTCCCTACTGCCCCTACCACAGGGCTACCTCTGTAAGATGCAGCCATGTGGTAACAGCAGATGCCCATCAAGCTGCGTCACAATCGCTCGCCACTCATTCCTATTCCTAGCACGCTAACTTGCTTCCCTCACATCCATCCTCCTATCATTCAGGGCTCTCTTTACTCCATTCATCTGCCCAAACCTAGGCCTCCCTCTAGCATTTCTCCCATCAACTCTTGCATTCATCACCTTTTTCAGCAGTCTTCCATCATCCATCCATTCCACATGGCCAAACAATCTCAGAACATTCATATCTACTCTGGCTGCAAATTCTCTCCTCACACCCATTCTTGCTCTCACCACTTCATTCCTAACCCTATCCAACCGAGATACACCAATCATACTCCTCAGGCATTTCATCTCAAACACATTTAGTTTCCGTCTCTAACTTACTTTCATACCCCATAACTTTGATCCATACATCACAGTTGGCACAACCACTTTCCCATAAAAAACTTTCTTAACATTCATTTCCAAGCCTCTCTTCTTCATCACTCCTTTCAATGCACCCAACACTTTACATCCTTCATTCATTCTGTGACACACATCTGCTTCCACTCCACCATTTGCAGCTATAACCGAGCCTAAGTACTTAAACTGATCAACTTCCTCAAGTGTCTCTCCATTTAACATAACATTCAATCCAGCACCATCCTCATTACTTGTACACCTCAGAACCTTATTCTTTCCCACATTCACACTCAACTTCCTTCTCTCACACACCATTCCAAATTCTGACACTAACTGACACAGCTTCTCCTCTGACTCTGCCACCACCACAGTATCATCTGCAAACAGCAACCGATTCAGCTCCCACTCATTATCATCCCCATCTACCATTCTCAAATATGGACCACGCAATCGCTCATTCACCTCTCTTACGACTCCATCAATATACAAATTGAACAGCCATGGTGACATCACACATCCCTGTCTCAGTCCCACACTCACTGGAAGCCACTCACTCACTTCATTCCCTACCCTAACAAAAGCTCTACTGCCTTTATACAAACTCTTCACTGCATGCAACAGTTTACCATCAATTCCATATATATGTACTGATTTATGTGATTACCTAATTGTGTTTACGGAAAAGAGCCCAAAGCTCGTGTCTTCCCGTCTCCTCATCGGTTCCTTTTATACTTAGTGATACTTATCATACCTGTCCTTAAAACTATGGATTGAGATAGCATTAACTACCTCCTCGCTTAGCCAATTCCAATTATCAACTACTCTTACACTGAAAAACTATTTCCTTACATCCTGCAAAGAAGTTTTCTTACGAAGCTTCAAACTATGACCTCTAGTTCTAGAGCCAGCCATATCAAAATATCGATCCCTATCCACTCTATCATAACCATGAAGGAATTTGAAGCTGTCACCATATCCCCCCCCTCACTCTTCTAGCTTCGAGTGATGGTAAGTCTAATTCCCTCAGCCTCTCATCATAACTGAGATTGCGTATTTCTGGCACCAGTTTCGTGGCATGTCTTTGAACTTTTTCAAGCTTAGCTATGTGCTTTTTCAAGTGCGGATTCCAAAAGGGGGCTGCATATTCGAGTGTTGGCCTCACATAGGTTACATAAATATTTCTGAACATTTCCTTGTCCATGTGCCTGAAGGCTACCCTTACATTTGATAAGAATGCATATGCTGCCCTTACTATGCCATTTATATGTATTTCTGGAGACAAATCTGCCAGTATGTTTACTCCTAGATCTCTCTCATTTTCTGTCTCTTGAAGTTGTACTCCAGCCACCGAGTAGTCAAGCTTGGGCCTTCTTGCACTTGTACCCATTCTCATTACCTTACATTTTGAAGTATTGAATTTCATTAGCCACTTTTCTGACCACTCATGCAGATTATTTAGATCCTCCTGAAGTTCTCTACCATTGTTCTCGTTTTTTACTTTCTTCACAATTTTTGCATCATCTGCAAACATATTCATGAATGAATTTACAGACTCTGGTAGGTCATTTACATATACAAGGAACAAAAGTGGCCCTAAAACTGAACCCTGTGGAACTCCACTACTAACTCTTCTCCATTCAGACACTGAGTGTCTTACTCTAACCCTCTGTTCCCTTCCTTCTAAGTAAGTTTTTATCCATTCCAAAACATTTCCACCTATTCTAGCCATTGATTGCAGCTTCCTAATAAGTCTCCCATGTGGAACAGTGTCAAACGCTTTCTGGAAGTCTAAGAATATGCAATCTGCCCAGCCCTCTCTTTCTTGTAAGATTTGGCTTACCTCATCATAAAATTCTAATAAGTTTGTTACTGTTGATCTACCTTCTCTGAAGCCATGTTGCCTCACTGACAAAAAGTTGAAGGATTCCAAGTGAAGAGAGATATGTTTCCTTAGTAGTTTCTCCATAACTTTGCAAACTATGCTGGTCAAGGAAACTGGTCTATAGTCCAGAGCCGTATCCCTCCTTCCCTTTTTGAAGATAGGTATCACATTTGCTTGTTTCCAGCATCTTGGAATCTCCCCCGACTCCAGTGACTCCTTAAATATGATACTTAGTGCCACTGATATTGTGTTTGCGCATTTTTTAAGCACATGAGGGGATATGTCATCAGGACCTGTAGCTTTATGAACATCTAAATCCATCAGCGCTTTGCATACCTCTGTGGCTGTAGGGTTGATGTTCTCTAATTCCGGCCCTTGAGCTTCTATCACTGCAATCTGAGGGGGTGGGGTATTTTCTACTGTAAATACTGACTGAAACTCCTTGTTCAATTCTTTGCAGATCTCTTCATCCGTCTCAGTGATGCTTCCATCCGCTCTCTTTAGCCTTAAAACCTGTTCTTTTACCTTCAGTTTTCCTGTGATAAAGCTGTGGAAAAGCTTGGGATTTTCTTTAGCCTTCCTGGTGATGTCCCTCTCATAGTCTCTCTCTGCCTCTCTCCTTTTACTTAGGTAGTCATTTCTTGCTCTTTTGTAGGTTTGCAAGGCATTTATGTTTTTTCTCCTATACCTTTTCCAGCATTTGTCTCTCCACTCCTTAGCTCTTTTACACTCATTATCGAACCATTTCTCTCTGGCATGAATTACACCTACTTTGGTGACAGGTATGCAGCAATCTACTATCTTCCCATATTTCTCACAAAGATGTCATACAGTCAATAACTGCAAAAAGCTCATTCATTTTGATGTAATCTCCTTTCGGATAGTTCCTCCTCATGTCCTCAGTGCCTCTACTCTCAGGAAGAATATCTTCAATGATATACTCCATCAACAACACACAGTGGTCACTCTTTCCAATTGGTGGTTCATACTCAATTTTTTCAATATCCAACACATTATCTGTGAACTCTAGATCAAGTAGTGATGGCTCATCCCCACCCCTGGCCCTTGTTGGTTCCATTACATGTTGGTGTAGGAAATTCCCTTGTACGCAATCTAGGAATCTTGCCCCGAATGAGTCCTCACCACTGTGTGGGTCAAGATTTATCAAGTCTATCTCTATAGGATTAAAGTCTCCCATAATCAAAATCCTACATTTTTTTTCCCGTGCCATGTTAACAACTGAGTTTATGACTTCAATAGTACCTATATGACTTTCCTCATAAACTTCAAGCCTATTTTGGTTCCTTGGTGGGTTGTATACAACAGTTATTATAATGCTCTCTGACCCAGTATTTATGCGAGCAACAAGAAATTCCTTGAACTCACTTTCTATAGCCAAGTTTATTTCTTCGACTTGAATCCTTTCACTTATGAGCAGTGCTATCCCTCCACCAGTCCTCTCAGATCTTTCAACCCTTAGTATTCTGAAGCCCTTAGGAAAAACTGTGACACTGTTTATGTCCTCACTCAACTTAGTCTCTGTAATTGCTACTATATCTGCCTTACTGTTGTGAATCCTATCTTTTAATTCTACTGCCTTACCAGCTAATCCATCAGCATTTGTGTATAACAATCTTAATGAGGCCCCATCCCCTGATCTTCTGTCATTATCTTTATCTCCCCTTTGTCTGGAAGAACTCTGTAATGAAAATTTTTCTTCTCTTCTTCATTTCTTTCATCATTTAACCTTCTTGCCTCTTGCAACAAGTTTTTGATCTTTCCCATCTCTTCCTGTGTTCTGTATTGTCTAATGAACACTTCTTTGAATTCTTGAAGGTCTTTTAGACTTTTTTTTCTCAATATTTCCCTACATGTTTCCCCTCTCTCAAAGGTTACTTTTGTTGGTCTCGGCTTTCCTATGTATGTATACATGTATAAATATGTGTCTATACATGTTTGTATGTATTTATGGATGTGTCAGTGTTTGTGTCTTCTTGTAGTTATTGTTTTATCTCGTTTTCTATAATCAGTTCAATAACTAAATTCATAATTTCAAGGCCATCCTCGAACAGGAAAGCATTAGAGACAAGAGGTGAACGTGTATGGCTGTCTACAATGGTGTATAGAAGGGATTAACCTCATTTTTGTGAAGGGAAGGTAACCACTTGAAGAATTGTATCTATATTGATATTTATAATTTTGAGTACCAATTTATTCATAAACTGATGCCAAACCTATATTTTTCACTCAAAATTATAGTTTACTTCTAAATTACCGGTACTATCTTTCGAATTCCAGCTTAGCAAGTTCGTTGAGTGATTAGTTGGTAACTCTCCAAGTCAGCCAATCCGTCTGAGCACCGATAGTTTCTTGGCAATCTAAAAAGGGAGATCTTGCAGTAGGGCCAGGAACTTATAAATATCGTGGTGATTTCAGATCAATTTTGCTTAGTTACTATGGTCTCTAGAACTTCTTTGGAAAAGAAATCTGGTCGCAAGAGAAAGCATAAGATGAACATAGAGAGTTTCAAGAAATATGGACAGATGAATATTTCTTTGTGGAGAAGTGCTAAAAAAAAGGAATTTGCCCGATATGCCAGAGTAGTGTGGCTGTTTGTAAAGAATGTAATTTACAAAGGCATTATCTGACAAAGCACAAGTCTTATGAAAAATTCGTTGGTGAACTAAGAAAGCAGAAAATTAAATCACTAGTGCAAGGTTTTGATGTTCGGAAAAATATGTGTATTCAGAAAAATAAGGAGGCACAGGACGTAACAGAAGTGAGCAATGAAATTGCAAATCTGATAGCTAAACATTCCAAGGCTTTTTCAGAGGGGGATTTCATTAAAAAGTGTATTCTACTTGCTGCTAAAAACTTTCTCCAGATGTTTTGAAAAAGTTTGAGAATACCAGTTTGAATCGTATGACAGTGCAACGTTGTATTGTTGATTTGTCGGGTGATATAGTAGACCAGTTGAAGGAGTAAGGTAAATAATTTGTGTACTTCTCCCTAGCCACTGATGATCTACTGATGTTACATCTACGGCTCAGCTACTTGTATTTGTATGTGGTGTTACAGATGACTTTTCTGTCATGAGGAACTTGTAGGGCTCAGTTCACTGAAAGGGCAGACAACTGGTAGTGATTTACTTAATGGATTTTTAGAGCAACTTTCAGGAATTGAGTTAATTTTGGACAAGTTAGTAGGCATATCAGCTGATGACGTTCCTGCAATGATAGGCAAGCAGAATGGATTGGTGCAGCTATTAATTAAACACCTTGGAGAGCAAAAACATGGATTGGAACAGTTTCATTGCATAATACATCAACAAAATTTGTGTGGAAAAGAACTGGACTTTGATCATGCAATGAAAGTTGTAGTTTCTAAAGTCAGTTTCATCGTCACATCCAGCTTTTCATCATCGGCAGTTCAAGCAATTTTTTTATGAAATTCAAGCAGAATATGGCGATTTAGTGTTTTTCACTCAAGTAAGGTGGTCAAGCAGGGGTAATACACTGCAAAGATTTATCAATATTCTGGATGAAATTGAGATATTTCTTAATGAAAAGAATAAGATAGTACCAGAACTTGAAAATGTTGACTGGCTTTGTGATTTGTCATTTCTTGTGGATCTCAAAAGTCAATTAAATAACTTGAATCGTAAACTTCGGGGCAATTACCAACTTATTTCTCAGCTAGCCTCTTTTTTTTTTTTTGTCGGGACAGGCAGAAACTGCCCTCTTCAATAAAGGCCCAAGCACGAGAAAATACCAAGACGAAGGAAATGAAAAAGGCTAAGGACAAGGCAGAGATGAGGTAATGTCACACAAAGGAAAACGACAGACAGAAAAAACAGTCGAAGTACAGAGGACCCAGAGATATAGAGGACTAGGCCCTGAGATGATGATAGATCTGCTTTTTGAAGGATGAAAGGTCATAAGAATTAGAAAAGACAGGAGGAAGAGAGTTCCAGAATCTGGAGGTAGATGGGAAGAAGCAGTTGCTGCACCAACCAATCCGCGAGCTACAAATCTCCACACAGTACCTGTGAGATGAGGCCGCTTGGCGAGTGTTTCGCGGCCTCGGCAGTGGGGGAGGGATGCAACTCGCCAACTCATCAGAGCAGCGATGGAAGTAGCAGCGATAGAAAAGAGAAAGGGAAGATACCTTACAACGAAGAGAGAGGGAATCTAGATTAGAAGTAAGAGAAGGATCATTAATGAGTCTGACTGCCTTAGATTCAACCCTATCAAGGAGAGTGTATAAGAAGAAGCACCCCAGATGTGTGAGCAGTATTCTAAGCAGGGACGGATAAGACCTTTATGAATTTTAAGTAATTGTAAAGAGGAAAAGTAATGACGAAAACGAAACAAAACCCCCAATTATTTGGATGAAGATTTAGAAATTTGGATTATGTGATTCCTCCAAGACAGGTTAGAGGCTATATGGATTCCTAATATGTTGATAGAATAAAGAGGGTAAATTTCGTTAGTTTCAAAGACAATTGTTTCAGTCACAGATAGTTAGAGGAGAGTTAGGACACTTCCCAAACTACAAACCTATGTGAGAGAAGCACAATGCATGCAATAGACATGAATACTATGCAACAAAATGAGGAAAACTTTTGGAGGCCTTGAGAGCTGATTTGAGGACCTCTAGAAAGAAGTCATTGATATGTTCTTCAGTAACCCTTTTTCTGTATCTCATGAAGCCGTAGAATTCGAAGCACAACTTGAACTGATTGATCTTTAGAATAATGATAGCCTTCGTACCAAGTATAGTGAAGGGAACTTGCTCAACTTTTAAATTATTTGGCCAAAGATCAATTTCCATATATGAGAAACAAAGCTGCTATTAATGCAAGCTTGTTTGTCTCTACCTATATATGTGAACAACCAGAACAAATTAAATATTCGCAGCAGGACAATTGATCAAAATTTTCACTCTGTTTTAAGACTAGCAAGCACACATTTCCACCCTAACACATAAAAGCTTGCGCATGAACCTCGGTGTCAAAAATCTCATTAAAACCAAGTTGAGGCTGGCTTGCCCCCCTCAGTGGCTGGGTTGAGTCAATTATATTAAGTTTATATAATTCTTCTTAAGAAAACTTTTCAATATTAATAGTTTTTCTTTTATTTCTTTCTTTATCAGGCCAATTTATAATATCTATATTAAAGACCTTTGGTTAAACAAAGGTGAAAATATAAGTCTAAGAGTATTTTTGATGTATGCTCCACTTAGAATTTCTCATTAATTAGATCTGATATAGTCAGATAATGATGGATGTTGTAGCTTCAGTGGAAAGTCTTCATCAGCTCTTAGATAGAGGCCCCAAGACTTTACATTTTCAGTCTATCATCATTGCTCTAAGCCTAATGCATATTTCATTCCATAAATCAGCTTTTATACCCTAAATAAGACAAATTAGTTAAGATTGTGTTTACGCATTTCTGTCATGGCAGATGAAATGCCACAATCTATTTTCTTGGCTATTTTAGTCCTCAAATGTTACCAGGTTAGTATGTCTTCATAGTGTAATGTTATTGTGGAGAACTGATTTTGTAATGATGCAAAATTGAGGTCCGAATGCCATATTGTATAAAGGGCCCTGTTATTGAATTGGGTCACTTGTATGGCAAGAAATGTTTTAAGTGGATTGCTTCAAAACTTCTATTATCATAGCTCTCATCATGAAATATTTTACAACTATACACCACCATGCCAAACAGGTTGGGTGAGGGCAGTCTGGCATGCTACTGCTTCTTGCCTTGATATAATTCGTTATTGAGTCTTGATTCAAAGCATCATTTATATTTGTGGGTACACTTTCTTACTAAGTTATCCCCATTCTTTATTAAAATCCAAATAAGTATTTTTATTTTCTTACCCTTAATAATCTCATTTAGTACTGCATTCTCAAAATATATTTGTTTGGCTCTTTTCAGTCAACCTCAGGAAGCAAGTTTACATCCACCACTGATGTTCAAGATGCTCTACGTCAAGGCCTTCTTCAGAGAACTCTAGTTTGTGGTCAGGTGAGGAGTTGGGTGTCAGGTTTATGAGATTTCCTGTTTCCGTATGACTTATGAGACTTCTTTATGAAACATGATATTAACATCCCTTTTGGCACTCTATTGGCAAAAAATTTCCTGACAGTGTATTGGAGGAAAAAATCCTTTTATGTCCTATGTATTGTAACAGAGCAAAAAGGGATATTCTTGCTGGATATAGGAAAAGGAGTGTTGGAGGTATAATGATATAGTAAGGGTGTTTAGTTTCGAAGGAAAAGGTATTATTATTAATTAAAGCTATACATATAGAATAGAAACATGAAGATGATAATATACCCATGAAATGTTCCGGTTTTACGTCACGGACTCCCTTTTCAACCAAGGGCTAGGACGGTTGCCTTCTTGCGAAGGGCTTGTTTTGGCAGATGTAATCCTTACCCTGAGTGCATGCCCTTGCTAACCTCTGACTGTGACGGGGCGCGAACCCTTGACCTGACGCCTCAGAGTCGCGGACGCTACCGATTGACCCACAATGTAATAACATATAAAGGTAGTTTGCCTTAATAATATAACTAGATCTATATAGCAGAGGTCGTCCTCTTGTTTGTGGTTATTGATTACTGTTGTGTTAGAAAAGACTTTATCTCTCCCTTCCTCCCTCTCCCTCCCACCCCCTAGTTACCAAGCAACCTGACATTGCATCTTTTGAGAATATAACTTCCAAGAGTTAATTAAGGGGAGGGAGGGTGGGTATTGATGGACTGTTTGGAGACTCGAAAATTTGCTTATTCTTTTTCAAAACTCCTTTTTTCCTTTTGAATCCATGCACCATTCAAGAGTATTACAAATATAGAACATACGAGTTGTGGTAGGGGATTCTAGAATTCTTGTAAAGGGAGACCCCATTTGAACTTTTTTTTTTCTTTTCTTTATAAAAAGTGTATTTTGTGAGGAAATATTTGTAATCCTTTATGATTGCCATGGATCTTTAATAAAAATTTAATTTACTGTGGTTTTTAGTGCTCTCATCTCATCATTTTGTATGGTGAATGTAGGTGTTCTATCCTTTTTACATCCATTTCATGCAATTATGTGGTTTTTATTGCATAAAACCTGATGTAAAATAGCCGTACATTATGTTATGTAGCTGTTTGCCTTCTGTTATATAACTTAATTTGTTTACTAGTTGTTGACCTATCACTCTTTAAATGAAGTATCCTTTAGAAAGACACCACAAATGGCACCTGAGAGTAAGCAAAAGTCGTCAGTTACAAAAATTAAGATCTTTATTAATATTAAAGTCTAAATGAATATATAAAGTAAATGCCCTTTCTAAGTAACTACCTGGCAGCCTTTTAGTCGTATTTATAAATTCTGTTTTTGGAGAAAGTGTTAGTTGCTATACTTAGCATATTGTGGTAGATTTTATACCTTACTTCGTAGGAAACTATTGAGTAATCGGATTGAGGTTCACAACCTCCGCTGCTTGTATTTAGGTCCGTCAACTGCTGCTCATAATCTTTTTCATTTTGATATCGGTCATGTAGGTATTTACTCATTACCAATACATTATATTGACAGTAATATTATCCGTGTAAATCTTTCTTTTGCATGTGTAAAATGCAGAAACTCTCCTACTTATGAACAACTGAGTTACGAACATTCACAGATACGAACAAGAAACCTGCCCATTGTATACCCATGTATTAATGTATATATTACTGTTCTGTTTAATTACATTATTATTACTGTATTAATATTCCTTAATACTACAGTATGAATGGTATATCTCGGTTGGATGGGGTAAAGAATGAATTGGTGAGAGCAAGAACGGGTGTGAGGAGAGAATTGGCAACCAGAGTAGATATGATGTTCTGAGATGGTTTGGCCATGTGGAGAGGATGGATGATGAAAGACTGCTAAAAAAGTTGATGAATGCGAGAGTTTTTTTCGGGAGAAATGCTAGAGGGAGGCCTAGGTTTGGGTGGATGGATGGAGTAAGGAGAGCCCTGAATGATAGGAGGATGGATGTGAGGGAAACAAGTGAGCATGTTGGGAATAGGAATGAGTGGCGAGCGATTGTGACACAGCTCTGATGGGCATATGCTGTTACCATGTGGCTGCATCTTACAGAGGTAGCCCTGTGGTAGGGGAGTTTGCATTATGAAGCAACACAGGTTGTGGAAGAGCCGGGAGGATGGGCTGTGGCGCTCCAGCAGTGCCATCTGAATGGTTGCTAGCTCCCTCATCATTGCCTATAGAGCAAAGTAATCCCCGTATTGTTTCTTTATGATGTCGACTACCCCCCAATGGGGGAAAGAGCCAAAGTAGATAGAAAAAAAAATAGTACAGTTTTGCATATGTGTGTACTTTACAGTACTTTTTTTTTTTTTACCTAAACACAACTTACGAACAATTTTACTTAGGAGCAGACGTTTGGAACCTAACTCGTTCATAAGTTGAAAAGTGTCTGTACAGGAGTAATGTTTACACTATGCGTTGAGGGGATTACAACATTTGCTACTATATATGCAACATGAATGAACACCTTCAACATTCAACTTTAACCTAATTGATGTTTAATGATAATATTATAGCATTTTAGAGTATATATGTTGGTTACTGTATAACAAATGTCAGTGATTTCATCTGACAGTTTTTGCTGTGTGTTTGTTGAAAATGTACTGATGAATGTGATTGTAAGTGTTCCTTTGATATATGATGGGTACTCATTCATAGACTTTAATTTATGTTCGTTCGACTAAGTTTAGTTGTTTGTGAAATCTCGAGTAATCAGCCTGTCATTTATGTATAATTCAAGCCATTTTCTTTTTATTGTAGGAGTTCTATGAATGTTGTTTGTGCAAACGATCCATGGCTGGCATTGTTCCAGCGGTATCTCATTTACAAGGAACATCGCATAGTAAAGCACTGCGTAAGAGTTCACCATCTGCATCTCTCTCTGAAATATATGGAAGAAGTAATGTGCTCTCGTCTTTCACAAGTGCGGGAAACATTGCACATTCCATGCATGGTGATCAAGGTACAGTTGTTCGATATTTATTCGATGATTTGAATTAATGTGTTTAGTATTCAGTTATAATGAAACTTTTTTTCTTTTTAGAGTACTTAAGCATCTCTAAAGCTTGGAATTATTATAATTTTTTTACGTATGAAAAATACGACATTTGCTAAAAGCTGTTATGGAGATCAGAATACTCTCTTGTGTTAAAAATATATGCTAGCTTGAATTTCACATTCTTTATATACTGTAGTGCATAAATTCAAGCCTGTGTAAAACAAGCTCTTCAGGCGAGATGAGACTCAAACCATGACATCCATTTGGGTGAAAGGCTTGCAGTAAATAGAATCAATGGGTACTTTGGTAAAATTCCAGCCCTGATTCATATCAGTGAGCAATACCAAACTCCCATGAAGTGACCTGATTAAATTGGGGGGAAACTTTAGCCCTGGTTCTGGAATTTAGCATTGAGTTTGGTTTGATTGTTGCATACTGTATATGAGGGAAATCTTATGACTAGTAAGATGAAAGTAAATTTTTATTTGATTTGTTTCCACACTTGACCATGGTAGAATATGGCAACATATATGACAAAAACAAGTAGTTTTGTTCAGATTTTGATAAAAGATAGTTTACATTACGTATTGCTACTTTCTCTTTCTCTGTATTGTAATATGGTGTAAAGATTGCTTTGAGTCATTTACAGGTGATAAGTTTAGCAACAGATGACATTATATCCTTGCAGACATATTTTGTAGATATATTTTAATTCGGTTGTGCTCATAGTGTGTAAAAACATTTTAAAGGTTGATGAGTGTACATATAATGTCATTGCACAATATCATATACATTGGTAGGCACTTTTGCACCGCATATGTAGCGGTACACTGGTTATCACAATAGTATTAGTATTTAGTGGCTTTATGATTTAAAGAGAAATGAATGGACGTTCACCTGTGTGATGACTTAAGTCTTACTCATATGTTAGTAAAGGATGATAATTTTAATTTACATTTGATGAAAGATATATGGACATATTTAGGCAGTAAAATTCGGACTTTCTGGTTGCTATTACAGTTAAGATTTAAGAACTAAAAATAAACCTCCTGAGTCACTCTAGGTTGTGTACCATGGGTCTTGGTCTACCTGTTTTAATATCAATGCAGTAATATGTACTACTTGAATTCTTAGTCATGGTTCTACCCTTACCCTTGCGCCTCCTGATCAACAATATTATCTTAAAAAAAAAGTAAATAAATAAAAATAAAATTTGAGTCCCTTCTTTACCCTGGTCGTCTCATACTGTCTTGGTATTGCTTACTGGTGTCATGGCTTGGTTATCTCTTATTGCCCTTCTACCAAATAATTTCTTCTCTTCCACAACTCACTCTCTAGGCTTCCCCTTCACTCCATCACTCGTCCTCTATTAAAAGAGTTCGCCATTGTCCATAGGCACTTATTGACTCATCATGATTTGAAGTGTTGCCATCCTAGATATGATACTAACAAAATGTGATTTACAGAACTGTTAGATAATGCCGTGAAGAGTGGAGAAATCACAATTGTAAAAGACATCAATGTATACATGAAGTGTAACATATGTAATATCTCCTGTACTGGGGATGTTTCGATGGCTCAACATATCAAAGGAGATCAACATAGAAAGAAACTAAGGTAACCTCTAGATATCTTAACTCAGATAAATGTGGTCTTAAAAGAGATTGTATAAAATTTATGCCTGTTTTTTTTTAATTTCAGTCCATCAGGATATTAGTATTATTATTAATATTTTATTATTTTTTGGGGGGTCACTAGGCTTTTGGACATAGAACTCTCGCACACTAATTATTGAAGTTGCCCTCTCCTGGGTAAACTAACTATAAAGGAGATGAGTTGATTTACAATTTAATAGAACTTGTAATGAGCAATGCTATACTTGTACATTGAGACAAGCTGTAATCGGTGCATATACCTTCCATAATTTAGATACTAAGACTGTCACATTCTTCTTTTATTTGCAGTCTAGCCAGAATAATAGTTGCTTAACTGATGGAGATATTTAAGCCTCTCCTTTTAATTAAATAGTAATGCTTACCCTTTAACTCTGCAGTTAAATAGTAATGCTTACCCTTTAACTCTGCAGTGAGTCTGATATAAAGTGATTAGTGTTACAGAAATGACCCCATATTATTATTATTTTTTTTTTGGCAAAATGTAGTATAAGTGCTTGATGTGTGTGTACGTAGCTAATTCGTAATTAATATGATAGTGTGTGTGGATCTTTGTGTACTAAAAATATCTCAGTCTGTTGGAACTTGTGGAAAATGTAGGGGTACTTAATAAAAAGGTGTGCAACTGGCTTGTGCATATGCTGTATTGTAATGGTATAAGACTTTCAAATACTAGATGTGCAAAAAGTGTTTTTATTTATCATCTGTCTTCTTGCACTTTATCAAAAGTTTCTCTTTGGGGCTTGTAGCACTGCACCTAGAATTGAGTTGTTCCTATAACAGCAGCAGCTAATAGTCTTAGCCCTACGTTCACAGTTGTGTTCTGATTTACGCGCTCTGCAGTCGTTGCAGGTCAAAACATTGCGGCTGATAATAGCTCTCCTCCTTCCTCATCTGTTCCATGCTGTTTGATTCTTGGAATATATTGTATCGTTCAACTAGCCTTTGTTAATAAGGAACTGAGTTTAGTTAATCTGTTATTTTGTGTGCCAAGCTGTGCAAGGTATTACTCCTTTGATTATTTATTCTCGTCATCCATCTATCTCTCTTTTCTCCTTGTTATTGTTGTTATCTCTTATTAATTCCATCTTCCTCATAATTCATGCCTCCTTCTCCCTTCCCTTTCTTCTGTCTTTCTCCTTAACTGCCTCTTCCTTCTTCTTAACCATCTTCTTCTCTTCAGCCTCCATCCACTCCTTATCACGCTCGTTTTTGCTTTTATTCTTTTCTTCCTTTTCTCCTTGTCTTGTTTTTTTTTCCTTCTCTTTTGTCCCCAAAAAATCA
Organism: Halocaridina rubra; assembly: GCA_037179515.1. Classification (NCBI taxonomy): domain Eukaryota; kingdom Metazoa; phylum Arthropoda; class Malacostraca; order Decapoda; family Atyidae; genus Halocaridina; species Halocaridina rubra. The sequence goes on from JAXCGZ010011720.1 coordinate 66,425, forward strand.
ATTTACTCATAATTTCTTCTCCTCTGCCCTCTCCTAACATCCTCATTCCCTTACCTAACCTCCTCATTCTTCTCCTTAATCTCTTTTCTCCTCTCTTTTGAGAGCCTCTGCCTTCTCTTTTTTTTAATTTGCTCTTAGGATTCCCACTTACTATACATCTTCTGGAATTTCCTTCCCACTCAACTAACGTAGTGATCCAGAGCTATAGATGATAAGTATGTGCTCCTGTTAATTCTGCTTATTTTGTACTTATCTTTTTATTTATTTTTATTTTTTTATGAGTGTAACACTAGGACAGACGAGATAATATTACACAAAGGAAACGACGGACAGAAAAAAATAGCCAAAATACAGAGGACCAAGAGATATGGAGGAGTAGGCCCTGAGATGACGATAGGTCATTAGAATTAGGAAAGACAGAGGGAGGAAGAGAGGTCCAGAGTCTGAAGGTAGATGGGTAGATGAACCCACAGGCATTGGTAATATGATTAGAATATATCGGGGAAATGATGGTATTTTCATGGGACGTTAGAGTGAAGTGCATTAAGTATACTTAAGTCTAAATTGACCTTTTATTATCTGAAAAGGTCACTTTGGGTCATAGAATTCTCTTCAAGGTACCTATCCGATTTTTCGTCTATAGTGTTTATGTAATAAGAGAAGTGAATTTATAGTATTTCCTATGGAATTTATCAAGAACTTTCAGATTTATATCAATATACCCAAGATTTTGACATAGCAGAGTTTGATTTCATGAGGTATATATGAATACAACAAGAGTGAATATGTTTTATTAGATCTGTTAATCTTCTTCGTCTACATCTTTTCCCACTTTTATGTGGGGTCGATGTTTCTGGCCAGTGTTCTCCATATGTTCCTGTCCCATACCTCATCACCCAACAAACCTTCAGACCTCAGGTCATCATTGATGCAATCCATCCACCTACGCTTTTATCTCCCCCCTCCCCCTCCTACCCTGTATATCCATTTCCATCACCCTCCTCCCAACATATTGTTCATCCATCCTAACGACAAGACCATACCATCTTAGTATACTTTCTTGTATCTTATGTGATATTTCTCTAACTTTTGAGGTAACTCTAATTACCTCGTTTCTGATCTTATCGCTTCTTGTCACCCCACACATCCATCTTAACATCCTCATCTCTGCCACATTCAGTTTTTTCTCTTGTGTCTTCTTTATTGCCCATATCTCTTTTCCATACATCATCGCAGGTCTCACAACTGTCATATGCACTTTACCCCTCAACTTAATCCCTATTCTCCTGTCACACAGCCACCCAGACACTTTCTTCCAGTTCTTCCATCCTGCTTGTATTCTGTGGGTTATTTCTGACTCTAGGTCACCATCCTCTGCTACTGTTGATCCCATATACTTGAACTTTTCAACTCTTTTCAACACCTCCCCCTGAAAATTGACCTCCCCATCCTCATCATCTCTCAACCTCAAGTACTCTGTCTTCTTCCTGCTGATTCTCAGTTCTCTATCCTCCATCACTCTTCTCCACTCCTCAAGCTTCTCCTCCACTACCTCTCGTCTGTTGCTACACAGTACAATGTCATCTGCAAAAAGCATACACCATGGTGACTGATCTCTAATACCCTGGGTTACTACATCCAAGACCAGTTCAAATTGATATGGACTCAAAGCAGACCCTTGATGCAAACCAACATTACTGAGAGTTTTTGTCAAGCCCACACTGCTCTTAACATTTGCCTCTGCCCTCTCATACATATCTTGGATGATTCTTACATATTTCTCGGGGACTCCCTTTTCTCTAATACACCTCCAACACCTCTTGACGTGGTACTCGATCATATACCTTTTCCAGGTCAATAAAGACCATATGCAGTCCCTTCTGTTTCTCCCGATGCTTTTCCATCATTTGTCTCAAGGCAAATATGGCATCCACTGTCCCTCTTCCAGGCATGAAGCCAAACTGTTCATCCCCAATTGCCGTTACCTCTCTGAGTCTCCTCTCCATGATCTTCTCCCATATCTTCATAGTATGACTTAACAACTTTATACTTCTATAGTTTCCACACTCCTGAATGTCTCCCTTCCCTTTATTGATTGGGATGATTAAGCTTCCTCTCCACTCCTCTGGCATCTTTTCCTGACTAAAGATCTTTTGCATTAAGTCCCACAAGATATCTATGCCTTCCTCTCCAAGACTCTTCCATACCTCCACTGGCATCTTATCAGGTCCTGCTGCCTTTTCATTTTCCTTACTGCCCACTCTACCTCTCTTCTAGTCACTGTTGTTGTAACTGCTTCATTTGGAAGTCCATCTTCAAATACTGCTCTTGGGTTCTCTTCATTTAGTAATTCTTCAAAATAAGTTTCCCATCTGCATTTTATTTCATCCTCTTCTGCTAGAACTGCTCCATGGTTATCCTTTATTTGTCTTACTTGGGTCAAGTCCTTGGATGCAGCATCTCGGGCCTTGGCAATATACAATATTTTCTCTTCTCCTTCTGGTGTTTCCAGCTCTTCATAGACTTCATTCAATGTCTCAGCCTTTGCTTTTGCTACTGCTCTCCTTGCCTCCTTCTTTGCCTGCTTGTACTCTTCTTTATTCTGCTTCAGGCCTGATAAATCTGCCTTTTTGTTAGCTTCTTTATTGTTTTTCACCCATTCTTGCACTTCCTCATTCCACCACCATGACACTTTATCATTTGGGGATTTCCTTCCTGATGACTTTCAAAGTACCTCCTCACCAACCCTCAAAATCTCCTTACTATTCTCTGTCCACCATTCTTGTACATCCTCATGCAACCTTATCGCTTCCAACATTCTTCCCTTAAACATAGTTCTCAGCTCTGCATCTTTCAATCTCCATCACTTTATCTTTGGGTCCATCCTCGGCTCCTTACTTTTCCTACATTTCCTGAGCCTGCAATCAGTTACTACTATCCTATGTTGCTAATCTCCTTCAGATGGTCTCGCCTACACAACAATATATCTATCTGGCTCTCCCATTCACCACTACTGTATGTAATCAGTCTGTTTTCCTTTTTCTCAAAGAATATGTTGACCAATGCCAGATCAAATGCCACTGCAAAATCAATCACTCTCTCTCCCCCCTCATTTCTCTCGCCTAGCTCCCATGAACTCTATCTATCCCATCCCTCCCAAGTCCCAAGTGGCCATTTAGATCTTACCCCAAAATTACCCTCTCCCTTATAGGAATTGTTCTAAGCTCCTGGTCCATCTCCTCCCAAAATACATCCTTCTCCTTCGCTGTACAACCAGTTTGTGGGGCATATGCACATACCACAATGACTACCGTTTCTCCCAGTCCCAGCTTTAAACTCATAATTCTGTCACTCTTTCTATTCACACCAAGTAAGCCTTCCTTCAGGTCTTTGGATAGTATTATTCCTACACCATTCCTCCCTTCCTCATTTGCTCCACTATAGAAGAATTTGCAACCCTCACTCAGTTCCTCGCCTTATTTCCTTTCCACCTGGTCTCCTGCACACACAGGACTCCAATTCTCCTCCTCTCCATCAGGTCCACCAATTCTCGCCCCTTCCCAGTCATCGTCCCCACATTAAGAGTGCCCACCCGCAGCACCTCATCTGACACTCCCACGAGCTTGCCTCATTAACCCAGCCCGCCCTTGCTGTCTTCCCGGAGGGGTCAGGCGAAGCCCCAACGCGTCGCCTAAGGACAATGCCCTAGTATGGTGACTATTCTCGCTCTCTCTACTGGCCATATTTTGGTTTGGCCAAATTTTTATGACCGGATGCCCTTCCTGCCGCCAACCCTCCCCATATACCCGGGCTTGGGACTGGCACCAAGTTGAGGCTGGCTTGCCCCCTCAGTGGCTGGGTTTTTATCAGATCTGTTAATATTTCTTTCAGTTTGATTGCCTTGTACACTTTTTCTTGATTGCATTCATAACAGAGGATGCTTTCCTTTAATATGTTTTCTACGAAGTTTTCAGACCATCTTGAGTTTATTTTTAACCCTTTACCAGTGTGCGTCACATCTCTGGGCATGTCCCTCAGTGGGTAAATTGTGAATGTCCCGCTTTTGGGACATACAATTCCAGATGTTAAGTCTTCCTTCAGTTAAGGGCCATTTTCTTTGCCTATGTCATAACAAAATATTCTTGGATATTTGTTACTCATCTCTTATTATCCCTTCACATCTGACAGAGTCTACACTCTTCGTTTTTTTCCCCTTGTTTTCTTTGTGCCTAGGCTGGTCGAGGGCAATTTTATTTTATTTTATTTTCTTGGCTCATCCTTGTGTAAAAAAAAAAAAAAATAAATAAAGCCATTCCCTTGTGGTAGTGAAGAGCAAATCTATATCTGGCGTCTAGAGTCATGATGCTGTACATGAGTCAGTGTCTTAGCCATCTGAGAGGTACTTAGAAAGAGTCAGTATCCTTTAAGATGTCTGCCTTTTTGTTAGCTTCTTTCTTGTTCTTCACCCATTCTTGCTCTTCCTCATTCCACCACCATGACTCTTTATCATTTGGGGATTTCCTTCCTGATGACTTTCAAAGTACCTCCTCACCAACCCTCAAAATCTCCTTACTATTCTCTGTCCACCATTCTTGTACATCCTCATGCAACCTTATCGCTTCCAACATTCTTCCCTTAAACATAGTTCTCAGCTCTGCATCTTTCAATCTCCATCACTTTATCTTTGGGTCCATCCTCGGCTCCTTACTTTTCCTACATTTCCTGAGCCTGCAATCAGTTACTACTATCCTATGTTGCTAATCTCCTTCAGATGGTCTCGCCTACACAACAATATATCTATCTGGCTCTCCCATTCACCACTACTGTATGTAATCAATCTGTTTTCCTTTTTCTCAAAGAATATGTTGACCAATGCCAGATCAAATGCCACTGCAAAATCAATCACTCTCTCTCGCCTAGCTCCCATGAACTCTATCTATCCCATCCCTCCCAATTCCCAAGTGGCCATTTAGATCTTACCCCAAAATTACCCTCTCCCTTATAGGAATTGTTCTAAGCTCCTGGTCCATCTCCTCCCAAAATACATCCTTCTCCTTCGCTGTACAACCAGTTTGTGGGGCATATGCACATACCACAATGACTACCGTTTCTCCCAGTCCCAGCTTTAAACTCATAATTCTGTCACCTTTCTATTCACACCAAGTAAGCCTTCCTTTAGGTCTTTGGATAGTATTATTCCTACACCATTCCTCCCTTCCTCATTTGCTCCACTATAGAAGAATTTGCAACCCTCACTCAGTTCCTCGCCTTATTTCCTTTCCACCTGGTCTCCTGCACACAGGACTCCAATTCTCCTCCTCTCCATCAGGTCCACCAATTCTCGCCCCTTCCCAGTCATCGTCCCCACATTAAGAGTGCCCACCCGCAGCACCTCATCTGACACTCCCACGAGCTTGCCTCATTAACCCAGCCCGCCCTTGCTGTCTTTCCGGAGGGGTCAGGCGAAGCCCCAACGCGTCGCCTAAGGACAATGCCCTAGTATGGTGACTATTCTCGCTCTCTCTACTGGCCATATTTTGGTTTGGCCAAATTTTTATGACCGGATGCCCTTCCTGCTGCCAACCCTCCCCATATACCCGGGCTTGGGACTGGCACCAAGTTGAGGCTGGCTTGCCCCCTCAGTGGCTGGGTTTTTATCAGATCTGTTAATATTTCTTTCAATTTGATTGCCTTGTACACTTTTTCTTGATTGCATTCATAATAGAGGATGCTTTCCTTTAATATGTTTTTTACGAAGTTTTCAGACCATCTTGAGTTTATTTTAACCCTTTACCAGTGTGCGTCACATCTCTGGGCATGTCCCTCAGTGGGTAAATTGTGAATGTCCCGCTTTTGGGACATACAATTCCAGATGTTAAGTCTTCCTTCAGTTAAGGGCCTTTTTCTTTGCCTATGTCATAACAAAATATTCTTGGATATTTGTTACTCATCTCTTATTATCCCTTCACATCTGACAGTCTCTACACTCTTCGTTTTTTTCCCCTTGTTTTCTTCGTGCCTAGGCTGGTCGAGGGCAATTTTATTTTATTTTATTTTCTTGGCTCATCCTTGTGTAAAAAAAAAAAAAAAAAAAAAAGCCATTCCCTTGTGGTAGTGAAGAGCAAATCTATATCTGGCGTCTAGAGTCATGATGCTGTACATGAGTCAGTGTCTTAGCCATCTGAGAGGTACTTAGAAAGAGTCAGTATCCTTTAAGATGTCAAGGGGGAACAATACAAAACTTGTACACTGAGACGTGGCAGATACTCCCCCCTCACTGAGGTATAATTAATTTCGTTGGCAGCTCACAGGGAAGGGGTTACCTGCCCCTCACTAGTACTTTGTATGATACGAATACTCTTGATAGACTACTTAAAAACAATTATAAGAAATTAATTCTAAAAAACAAAAGAGTTTATATTATATGGAGTCTTGTAGAATCTTTCAGCACCCACCCACCTACTAATACCCCCTTGCTTTAGCTAAGGATAGAATTTGAAGAATGATGAGCATTATTGCTCCTGGTCTCTATAAAAGGATAGCATAAGAGCCATTCAGACTGAAAATAGGATCTCCTCAATGAATACATGTAGAACTTTTATTTTTTAAGTTTTTAAGTGCATTACAAAATAAATTTTCACTTACCTACAAGAATAGACAGACTCCATTGACCTGGAAAATTTTATTTCTTCATATTTATTTATTTATTTCTGTATTTATTTTGACGTGGAGGTTTTGGACCTCCACTTGAACTCACACTTTGTAAGATGACTGGGTTATCTCACCGCTTGTCACCACTGACGTGGAGGTTTTTTATTATTATCTCACCGAGCGTCACCACTGTCGTATTGGTTTTGTTTATCCCATCTAATGACACCACTGACGTAGGGCTTTTTCCTCCTACGTATATATGTATTTATAATTATGGTAGCGTGGTTACAAGGTTGGAAATGTTAGTACCTGATGGGTACAAGGTAAGAATGGACACGCGGTGAATCCTTTACTTATATTTATTCTAGAGTACAACACAACCGACGCCTCAATGCCCCAATGCCCCCACCCTATGACTATCACAATCTATGATCTATTCGTGCCCCTGGCAAAGGTCTAACTAACTGTCCCTGCCCTGGGTGGCTCTTTAAATACCCCCAGGGGCAGGGCGTGGCTTAACATCCAATTCTCCAATGAAATCAGTGAGATCTAGTCCTAGCTAATCAACGCCAGGTTCAAAGTGGAATCCCTCCTACTTCCGGGGAGGAGTTATTGGGCATCTCTGCAGGGTAT
>JAXCGZ010011721.1:2500-5000 GCA_037179515.1 Halocaridina rubra
CACACACACACACACACACACACACACCATCACTACTTGATCTAGTGTTCACAGATAATGTGTTGGATATTGAAAATATTGAGTATGAACCACCAATTGGAAAGAGTGACCACTGTGTGTTGTTGATGGAGTATATCATTGAAGATATTCTTCCTGAGAGTAGAGGCACTGAGGACATGAGGAGGAACTATCCGAAAGGAGATTACATCAAAATGAATGAGCTTTTTGCAGTTATTGATTGGAGAACCTTATTTTACAACAAATCTGTACAAGAAATGTATGACATCTTTTGTGAGAAATATGGGAAGATAGTAGATTGCTGCATACCTGTCACCAAAGTAGGTGTATCTCATGCCAGAGAGAAATGGTTCGATAATGGGTGTAAAAGAGCTAAGGAGTGGAGAGACAAATGCTGGAAAAGGTATAGGAGGAGAAAAAACATAAATGCCTGGCAAACCTACAAAAGAGCAAGAAATGACTACCTAAGTAAAAGGAGAGAGGCAGAGAGAGATTATGAGAGGGACATCACCAGGAAGGCTAAAGAAAATCCCAAGCTTTTCCACAGCTTTATCAGAGGAAAACTGAAGGTAAAAGAACAGGTTTTAAGGCTAAAGAGAGCGGATGGAAGCATCACTGAGACGGACGAAGAGATCTGCAAAGAATTGAACAAGGAGTTTCAGTCAGTATTTACAGTAGAAAATACCCCACCCCCTCAGATTGCAGTGATAGAAGCTCAAGGGCCGGTATTAGAGAACATCAACCTTACAGCCACAGAGGTATGCAAAGCGCTGATGGATTTAGATGTTCATAAAGCTACAGGTCCTGATGACATATCCCCTCATGTGCTTAAAAAATGCGCAAACACAATATCAGTGGCACTAAGTATCATATTTAAGGAGTCACTGGAGTCGGGGGAGATTCCAAGATGCTGGAAACAAGCAAATGTGATACCTATCTTCAAAAAGGGAAGAAGGGATACGGCTCTGAACTATAGACCAGTTCCTTGACCAGCATAGTTTGCAAAGTTATGGAGAAACTACAAAGGAAACATATCTCTCTTCACTTGGAATCCTTCAACTTTTTGTCAGTGAGGCAACATGGCTTCAGAGAAGGTAGATCAACAGTAACAAACTTATTAGAATTTTATGATGAGGTAAGCCAAATCTTACAGGAAAGAGAGAGCTGGGCAGATTGCATATTCCTAGACTTCCAGAAAGCGTTTGACACTGTTCCACATGGGAGACTTATTAGGAAGCTGCAATCAATGGCTAGAATAGGTGGAAATGTCTTGGAATGGATAAAAACTTACTTAGAAGGAAGGGAACAGAGGGTTAGAGTAAGACACTCAGTGTCTGAATGGAGAAGAGTTAGTAGTGGAGTTCCACAGGGTTCAGTTTTAGGGCCACTTTTGTTCCTTGTATATGTAAATGACCTACCAGAGTCTGTAAATTCATTCATGAATATGTTTGCAGATGATGCAAAGATTGTGAAGAAAGTAAAAAACGAGAACAATGGTAGAGAACTTCAGGAGGATCTAAATAATCTGCATGAGTGGTCAGAAAAGTGGCTAATGAAATTCAATACCTCAAAATGTAAGGTAATGAGAATGGGTACAAGTGCAAGAAGGCCCAAGCTTGACTACTCGGTGGCTGGAGTACAACTTCAAGAGACAGAAAATGAGAGAGATCTAGGAGTAAACATACTGGCAGATTTGTCTCCAGAAATACATATAAATGGCGTAGTAAGGGCAGCATATGCATTCTTATCAAATGTAAGGGTAGCCTTCAGGCACATGGACAAGGAAATGTTCAGAAATATTTATGTAACCTATGAGAAGGCCAAAACTCGAATATGCAGCCCCCTTTTGGAATCCGCACTTGAAAAAGCACATAGCTAAGCTTGAAAAAGTTCAAAGACATGCCACGAAACTGGTGCCAGAAATACGCAATCTCGGTTATGATGAGAGGCTGAGGGAATTAGACTTGCCATCACTCGAAGCTAGAAGAGTAAGGGGGGATATGGTGACAGTCTTTAAATTCCTTCATGGTTATGATAGAGTGGATAGGAATCGATATTTCGATATGGCTGGCTCTAGAACTAGAGGTCATAGTTTGAAGCTTCGTAAGAAAACTTCTTTGCAGGATGTAAGGAAATACTTTTTCAGTGTAAGAGTAGTTGATAATTGGAATTGGCTAAGCGAGGAGGTAGTTAATGCTATCTCAATCCATAGTTTTAAGGACAGGTACGATAAGTATGACTAAGTCTAAAATGGAAGCGATCAGGAGACGGGAAGATACGAGCTTTGGGCTCTTTCCCGTAAACACAATTAGGTAATCACAATTAGGTAATCACACAATATGCAAGTGTTTTCTTGCATGGCTCAAAAGAATGTAAAAATCAAATAATTATATATGGGTCATTCAATTATTCATGTGTATTTTTCTAATTTTGCTTTACAATTCAGAGATAGGAAGTATAAAAAATAGGTTTGAAAGTTTTA
>JAXCGZ010011721.1:10000-73572 GCA_037179515.1 Halocaridina rubra
GTAAGAAAAGCACTAATTATGGTAAGATAAAATGCTAACAACTTTGACGATGATTCTTAGTGAGTGAGCTTCGGAGGCGGGAACAGCTTCTCAGACAAGGCAAGCGACTTGATACTTACGTCAGCAGTGCAGTTGAGGGCGAAATATAATCGACTCTTTATAAAAAGTTAGTTTCTCATAAGTTGAACTACATTTAGTACCTTAAGAAGAAGAAGAAGAAGAAGAAGAAGAAGAAGAAGAAGAAGAAGAAGAAGAAGAAGAAGAAGAAGAAGAAGAAGAAGACGAAGACGAAGACGAAGACGAAGAAGAAGAAGAAGAAGAAGATTTTTGAATATATTTCATTGGAGATATATCTTACAATTTCATAATCCTAAAGCTTAGTCTAATATCGGGGAGAGAGAGAGAGAGAGGAGAGAGAGAGAGAGAGAGAGAGAGAGAGAGAGAGAGAGAGAGAGAGAGAGAGAGAGAGAGAGAGAGAGAGAGAGAGAGAGAGAGAGAGAGAGAGAGAGAGAGAGAGAGAGAGAGTGTTGACCCTCTCATATAAGAGATACTCTTTACTCCTAGCTCAACTTCGGAACACTCAGCAGTTAGGTTTAGAAGACTTGTTCATATTTTGTCAGGCCTCAGAATCGAACCTGCGTCTTTGTGACTGCGAGGCCAGTACTTACCCGATTGAGTTATGTTGATTATTTCTTGAGGTTCTTCCACCTATTGAGCAAAGGTTTACCTCAGTGAGATCATTCTTTATATCTGTTACTTTTAATCCCTGTCGAGGTTTGGAAACTCTGAGAGAAAACATTATCAAGGTGAGATTTTCCCTTACAGACAAAATCATGACTTAAGGAACCTTACCAGAGTTTAAGAGAATGAGACCTTAATATCTAGACTACTCTAGACGATCCATCGCGAACACGTGTATTGACAATGTTGGACATATGCATTAAATTTAAAATTTTCCTCTCTCTTGTTCTCTCTTTTTTAGTAGATTCCGTATGAAGATACCTGGCAGCAGGCCTCCTATGGCCGACGTATGTTGCAAAATTACCTACAAATTAATATGTGACTCCTCCCTCGCCTGTGAATCGTTTTTTTTTTTTTTTTAGATCGTTATCTACTTCAAGCAGCATTAAGATCACCATGTCTATATTTGTGTCGCCTGGAGAGCGCGACATTAAATGAATGTGGCAGATACTGCAAATTTACCAACACCTTAAAATAATTAACTAAATTCCTACAAGTTCTAGTATTGGTTATTAATAATAAGTGATTTTCTTGGAAAAAAAAAATAACATATATATATATATATATATATATATATATATATATATATATATATATATATATATATATATATATATATATATATATATATATATATATATATATATATATATATATATATATATATATATAGTTTTATGAAAAGCGGTGAGAAACGGTAGTGAGTAAAGATAAAAATGAATCCAATCAGCATCGCTTTCCCATGAGCACTTGCAGATAAACAAAATTAGGTAAATAAGCACACGCATACACATATACCCTCACACACACACACACACACACATATACCCTCGCACACACACACACACACACACACGCACGGTTTTTAAGGTTGAATTTTGTTAAAGATGAACTCTGAAATATCATCTACTTCATATATATTTGCCCAGTTATAAATATCAGCATTTTTGGAATAAAACACCCAAAGCCTCAGGATTTGTCTCCCTAAATTGAATTCGTATACGACAAGGTAAAATCTAAAACAATTTGTTTATCAACGCCCTCCCCCCAAAATAAATAAAAAAATCTCTTTCTGTATTTCAAGCTACAGATTAAAATACTATTACAAGAACATAATTTCTTTTTCTTTTTTTTTTACTTTTCAACATGTTTTTCTTGCGATGCAAATACTGTATGCTATGCATTTTCACATACTGCTCTGCATGATAAACTGTGTCATGTGAAGGAGAGATAAACGTTCTTAATGAAATGATCCAATACTAATGATGTACAAGTAGAGGTATTTATTATTGATTACAATGATACCGATGTACTGAACATGCTTTTATGAATGAATACTTTTATTTTCTAGAGTACCCAGTAATTTTTGAGTGTATGTAGAATACGTAAGAGAAAGCACCTTTAAGCAGAATACGCAAGAGAAAGCACCCTCAATGCAGCAGGCAAACAAACAAACAAACATACAAACAAGATAAAATCATATATGTGTATTTAACACAGCGGGTTTCTGATCCCTGCTTTTTCTTGTTTTCTAACTGTTCCCGTTGCTCTATTATATGTTCTTTAAGGGGTTCTGACTTGTCCTGTATAATACAACTCAATCAAAGGGTGGTGTTGAGATAATAACAATAATAATAATAATAATAATAATAATAATAATAATAATAATAATAATAATAATAATAATAATAATAATAATAATAATAATAATAATAATAATATTGTTCTTGCGGTTATTATCATCATTATTATTATTATTATTATTATTATTATTATTATTATTATTATTATTATTATTATTATTATTATTATTATTATCATTATTAATAATGATAATAATAATAATAATAATAATAATAATAATAATAATAATAATAATAATAATAATAATAATAATAATAATAATAATAATAATAAAATAGTAATAATAATAATAATAATAATAATAATAATAATAATAATAATAATAATAATAATAATAATAATAAAAATAAAAATAGTAATAATGATAATAATAATAATAATAATATTGGCAATAATAATACCTCTTATGATAATCATTCTTAAATGATTGCTTTTTTTCGCATAGTATATAAAATAACTTTTTACATTCCCTGTATTTTTTTCATATATGCAGATCCTTTATTTGTTTTATAACTAAAGCTTGAAATCCGAATGCCATGTATAACATACCGGGTTGTGGAGATAAGAGAAGCAGAGAACAAATATATCCACACTCGTCACCGACTCACAGCACACTGGGTTGGTTTCTTTGCAATCATTTTGGTCTTTTTCTGCATCACCCACATCTCTCTCAAGTTCACTCACTGCATTGACGTCATCGTACCCTAGTTTTTTGTTTGTTGGATGTTCACCCTTGAGGGTGAGCGGACCTTCCACTTGTGGCCCGTAGGTGGGGTGAGATTTTCTTCGGAGTGTACGTGGTATTCGCTCTTGCTGGCGAATGGGCTTTCCTGTTGGTGAGGAGGTGGGGTGAATTCTTGTTATTGGTGATGATCGGACTTTCCTAATTGGCCCGTTGGTGAGATTGTGCCAAACTGTAAAGATAACGGAGAGCATAAATATTCAGTTGTGAATTATTAGTTTACATCAAACAACATAAATGAATTCCTGTTTTGGGGGAGAGAGAAAAAGTTATTGCATGGCTATCTTGGTGGAGGGTATTGTCTGATAATATTTGATAGACTGTTCATGTGGTTATTTGTTGCTAGTCTGATGATGGAGCTAGCAACCTGAAGGGCATTTGGGTCTTCGCTAGATGTTGCGGGGGCACCAGTTTTCCGTCGAATCTCTGAAAAAGAATCACATTCCAGGATGTAGTGTAGCAGTGGATGTGGTGAGGCTCGTACCCCAGGCAGCATCTAAGTAGTAACTCAGGGAAACCAGTCATTTCTTTTTTCCTTCTAATAGAGAAGACTATCATGCAAAGTGTTTGGTGACACTGAAAGTTTGGGCTCGTATTGGAGAAATGAGGTCTCCTATTTCATTTTATTCTATTTTACTTTATTTTTTAGTTTTTGTTATGACATATATTTTTTTATGCATATTCTAATAATATAGGAATATCTATTCCAAAAGACGATTAGACAGATTTTCTGTCTTTGTATTCCTGGCGTATTACTCTTATTTTCTCGACCAGTTTTAATGGGAACCAACTGTTTAGAAGCATCCAGTATAGAGAACTTTATTCAGATGGAAAAAGCTGCAACATTCTACAGCCCTGGTAGTATGTATGCCCACGATACGAACATAGGGAGACGGTTACTAGATTTTCTGCCGTTTAACTTTAGGAGGGAAGAAGAGAGGGGTGGGGTATATTTATTCACATGTAAACTATTAAATACTAGAACAGATTGCGAGGAAAGGAAAAGACGAGATCAATGGTAGCAAACTTCAGGAGGACCTAAATGAGAGAATTAGACTTACCATCACTCGAAGCTAGAAGAATGATGGGGGATATAGTGACGGTTTTTAAATTCATTCATGGTTTAGACGGAGTGGATAGGGATCGATATTTTGATATGGCTGGCTCTAACACTAGGGGTCATTGTTTGAAGCTTTGTAAGGAAACTTCTTCGCAGGGTGTAAGTAAGTACTTTTTTAGTGTAAGAGTTGTAGATGATTGGCACTCGCTAAGCGAGGAGGTAGTTTGTGCTGATTCAATTCATAATTTTAAAGACAAGTATGCTAAGTATCATTGAGTATGAAAGTGGAACCAACCAGGAGACTGGGAGTTACGAGCATAGGGCTCTTTCCAGTAAGCACAACTAGGTAATTGCAATATGGTAATCATATATATATAATATATATATAATATATATATATATATATATATATAATATATATATAATATATATATATATATATATAATATATATATATATATATATATATATATATATATAATATATAATATATATATGCTTAAATATAAGCTCCAAGCTAATTGCACATCAATTCCCAGAGGTAGATATCCTCTGGCAGTTTTGCTCAATCGTCGTCATCTGTTTCGAGGTGTTCTTCAACTACAGTGTTTATTGTATGGAAATCATGCAATATTTTTACACTTTAAGAATTTTAAAACTCATTTCAATAGTTACTGAAACAGTCAAATTATCAATAGCAGTTTATATTGGTTAAATCTTGTGTCAAGACAATTAAGTTTGTAATTTTATTAACGGAGAATAAAACTTTACCAAGATGCAATTATTCCCCTTAGAATGATTAAACATGCTTCGACCTCACAAATGATAAATAAAACAACTAAGTGGATTACACTATTGTTTCTACAATGTTCGCATCGGCTCATATTTAAAGTATGGACATACTGAAATATACTCTAGAACAATGGACATGCTGTTTAATAAAAAACTTATGTATCATATGTCGTAGCCTTAAATAAAGAGGAAGAACGGTATATCTGATGATTTACAGAGCAGACATTGAGAATTGTGATTATATAAAAGTAATAAATGATATGAACAGTTGAGAACGGCTTTTCATGTAGCAGTAGTTGTTGTTGTAATAGAAGTAGTAGTAAGAAGGAGGAGGAGGAGGAGGAGGAGGAGGAGGAGGAGGAGGATCTTCATTTATAAGATGGATCCGTTGGACAAGTCCCATTACTGAGAATGCATTCCACTTCCAGTATTCAGTTCCCATAGCGTCCTTTGAGGTCTTCCAATTACGATCTTTGAGCGATACCCAGCTGATATATGATATTTGTAGCCCCAAGCGGATTACGCTACCTGAGCTATCACTCTATTGGCCCTGTTTGCTGCTGCTATGTACTGCCTGAAGAAATTAGCTGTAGCTTGGGCTACTTCTGGGGTTAATCCCCCAAACTGATACCCAGAAGGAAGCGCCACTGGAGCAGATGGTACTGGTGTCACTCCCGAAGAGGCCATTCTCTCGGTCTGTGCTTGAACATCTTGTCCTGTTGACTCTGTTAGGACGGTACCCTGGGGTTGGGGATCTACGGGATCATCAGGAGCCAGGTGGGCTAATTCGGCCAAGTAATTAAAAGCTCGTTGAAAGTTCTCCCTTGCTTGCTGGACCTTTCAGGAATATGATGGCATTCAGTATTAATGCTTCAGTCAAGTTTGAAGCATACAGGGGTATGGAAATTTATGTATGCAAGTTTACAGTAAGAAAGAGAATGACTGAGCAAAAAAAAAAAATAACTTTTAATTTTATACAGGTTTCAAAATAATGTTTTATTCTGCTTTGCTAACTGTTATTCTATAATATGACAATCATTGTCAACAAGTTATGCACATGTCTCTGTAGTTTATGAGTTGCATCATCAATGAAAGACCTTCTTAAGTGGTACTTGCACCATTTTTATACCTTTGTTGTATTTCGCATAAGGTTTTTTTATATTAGTTTTAAAAAACATAGGGCTCATTTTTAATCCTGATTTCTTTATTATATATATATATATATATATATATATATATATAATATATAATATATATATATATATATATATATATGTGTGTGTGTGTGTGTGTGTGTGTGTGTGTGTGTGTGTGTGTGTGATTGTGAGTTTGTGTGTCTATATATATATATATATATATATATATATATATATATATATATATATATATATATATATATATATATATATATATATATATATATATATATATATATATATATATATATATATATATATATATATATATATATATATATATATATATATATATATATATATATATATATATATATATATATATATATATATATATATATATATATATATATATATATATATATATATATATACATAGTTTTCCATAATGTACTGTAAAGCATTTGTATGCAAATTTTGACAGATATATTTACAGAGCTGATTTATACGTTAATAAAAAGGTATTGTGGCAAGTCAAGAAAACGTAGAAGTACGCTTGATGAGCTAAATATTGTATTAGTATTCGGAACTACTATTAGTGCCGGTAAATAGCGCATCGCTACCAGTCTGAAATTACTAGCTAAACTGTTAATTTTATTCCAAGTTGTTGGTAGAAATCCAGTATAATTATACAGTTGTACCATAAAAAGGTATCGCCAAATGCATGTAAAACACAATCAGTTATCGCATGACACAGACACTTGGTTTTATTAACAAAAAATTCGAGTTTTATTTGTGCCCTGAAAATGTCTTAATACTTTACGTGCATGGTGCCCTGTTTGTGACGCTTCCACCAGTAATTTTTTTTTTTTTTTTTTTTTTTTTTACGTACTAATTCTTACCTCTGGGGTGAATCCTGCTACAAAAGGAGCGTTGACTTCGTTAGGAGCATTTGGGACTGCTATACCACGTTGGGGAGCTGCACGAGCCACAGTCAGTGAACACATCTAAGGAATCAAGATGTAGAAAGCGTAAATTCGAGCAGTCAGTCCTAGCCTTGTAATTTTCCTTCAAGTTCTTCTGATCTATTTTATTAAAACATGTATTCATCTTTATGCGTTAGTGAGGATAAAAATAAAATATCTAAGAAAGTGACAGACAAGTCGCTTATAAATAAGTTTATGATACAAGTAAGAGTACATATAGACGTTAGAATCACTGAAAACCCCATATATATATATATATATATATATATATATATATATATATATATATATATATATATATATATATATATATATATATATATATATATATACATATATATACATACATACATACATACATATGTATATATATATATATATATATATATATATATATATATAATATATATATATATATATATATATATATATATAATATATATATATATATATATATATATATATATATATATATATATATATATATATATATATATATATATATATATATATATATATATATATATATATATATATATATATATATATATATATATATATATATATATATATATATATATATATATATATATATATATATATATATATATATATATATATATATATATATATATATATATATATATATATATATATATATATATATATATATATATATATATATATCAGAATGCACAGACAGGTAGAAAGTCAGATGTTATTGCACATGGCAGATTAAAAGAATGAGCAATCAAAAGGGAAATGCACTTACCAGCGTTCCGATAAGTATGATATTTCTTGTTGTGGTGGTGGATGTCATTGTAGCCATCGTATTTATGACAGTTCCTGATGATATTTTATTTATTGTTACATTAGCTGCTGCTGCTGCTTATTTCTTAACCACTCTAATTTGTATTACTTTTGTTGGAGGTGTGCTTATGCCGATGCTTTCCTCTTGGCTAATGCTGTTATCACGTACTGTACCAGTATTAATGTTGTTTCTGATATGCCTATACTTCTGCTTATTTGTAACTGCCAATACTGTTTTGCTATATATTTGTTTATATGCTGCTCCTTAAACCATCATTATTCTTCCTGAAGAATAATAGTGTCTAGACGTTTTTGGGCCTCTGTTTAGCTGTTATAAACTTGTCGCCGGAGATACACCCAAACCTCTGCTTCAAAAAGTTCACCTTTGGCCCTCTCTCTCCCTATATATATATATATATATATATATATATATATATATATATATATATATATATATATATATATATATATATATATATATATATATATATATATATATATATATATATATATATATATATATATATATACGATGCCGGTGACTGAGATAGGGTTATTTGTACCTGACAGTGCCACCCCCATTCATTAATAGAGTGTAACGATTCATAAAGAAAAACGGACATGATAGGGCACTCGTTGACCGTTTTAAAGTGAAGGTTAGATCGTTGAGAGAGAGAGAGAGAGAGAGAGAGAGGAGAGAGAGAGAGAGAGAGAGAGAGAGAGAGAGAGAGAGAGAGAGGTGACATACACATAATTTGGATCTTGTAAAGATAAATAACCCCCACAATCCCAAGTAAAGTTGAATAACACCGTAATCAAACTAGTAAAGATAAATAATCCCATAATTAAACTTGTAAAGTTGAAAGGCGTAAACTAACCCATCAACTTAACCTAACCTAACCTCTATAACTACCTTGTAAATATGACGACCCCCAAGACTTGTCTTGTAAAGATGAATAACCCTAAAGGAAACTGTTTTTTTTTTATCTTTACGAGATCTCATATTTCTTACTTCTTTTTCTGGTCGATTTTACCTCTTTTATGTATATCATTATTACCTTATCATCTTAAAACCAATTATTATTATTATTATTATTATTATTATTATTATTATTATTATTATTATTATTATCATTGTTATTATTATTTTTATTATTATTATTTTCATTATTATTATTATTATTATTATTATTATTATTATTATTATTATTATTATTATTATTACTATTATTGTTGTTGTTGTTGCCATTATTATTATTATTATTATTATTATTATTATTATTATTATTATTATTATTTTCATTATTATTATTATTATTATTATCATTATTATTATTATTATTATTATTATTGTTATTATTATTATTATTATTATTATTATTATTATTATTATTATTATCATTATTATATGTAAATTTTTTTCAGTATAAAGTGCAATAGTCATAGTGACAGTGCATTGGTAACGTCAAAAGGGCACAATATCTACTTAAAATGAAAGTAATTAGCTCATTGGGACATTTTATACAAAAGTCAAGTGATCGTTAACAACTGCTTGTCATACATGTGTGATTTTTATTGTTGGAACAGTACTATAAAGTATCGATATTAAAATTGTAAGAAAATCGTGTATATATATATATATATATATATATATATATATATATATATATATATATATATATATATATATATATATATATATATATATATATATATATGTATGTATGTATTAAACATTCATACCTCCGGTAGGGGCTCGAACCTGGGTTGCATAATCAGTGTGCCAAGACGTTACCAACTGCACAACCAAAGACATAAGAGAAGAGAGAAACCTCTTAGCTAACTTCAGGACCTAGGGAATGAATACACGTTACTTAATGTCTATTTTCGTTAAGACTGTTACGGTCTTCCCTAAGTTCTCTACCTCTAGAAACATATATGAAAATGCACTTTGCAGTCTCTTGATGATCATTTATAGATTTATGGAACAGAACGATCCCTGCAGGACCGTACTGCTAACCTTTTTCTAGTTAAGCATTTAATATTGTATTCGGACACTCTGCTCCATTCCTTATAATAAAAATTTTATCAACTTTTAGACACAGCTACCTATTCTTGTCATTACTTACAGCTTTCCAATAAGTGTCTCATGTGGGGTGATATCAGACACCTCCTATCTCCTGCAAAACTAAGAATATGCAGTCTACACTGTGATGCCTCTGATTTAGAATAAGGCTTATATCATCGTTACATTCTAGTAAGTAGACCTGCATTCTCTGAAACCTTGCAGCCTGGCTGACAACTAGTTAAAAATATTATAAGTGAACTGAATATTTTTGTCTCAATAGGACCTTCATAAGTGTAGCCTATGCTAGTAAATAAAACTGGCATGTAGTTGAAACCAGAGTCTTCTTCTATTTTTGAAGATAGGTACAACGTTCACTCGTTTCCATCACCTTGGCATCTCTCCAGATACCAGTGACATTTCATATATAATGTAAAGTTCTCCAATTAATTGTACAACACATTTCTTAAGTATTTATAGGAACTTATCATCAGGTCTCTTAGCTTAATGGGCATATGATTCCATCAGGATACTTCTATAGTTGAAGAGACTATGTTCTCTATTTCTGGCACCTGTTTTGTAATATCTGATATAATTGGGGGTGAAATATTCTCCATTGAGAATGCTGGTTGAAATGCCTCGTTCTATTCTTCATACATCTCTTCACTCGGTGGTGCTTCTGTTTGCTCTTTCAACTTTACTTGCTCTGTGACCTATAATTTTCACAAGACAAAGCTATGAAAGAGTTTGGGATTATTCTCAGTTCCCTACACAGTATATCTTACATATCTCCATTTTTCTTCTCATTTTATACATAGGTACTCATGCATATATAATTTTACAAAGTATTTAATTACTTTTCCTATATTTATACCAGCATTTCTTTCTTGTGACCTTTACAATCTTACAGTCATCATTAAACACAATCTGGTCAGCATAAAATTTTTACTATAGCTAATAGCCATTTCACTCTCTTTACACAAGATTTCGTACATATCCTGTACATATAAGTTGTTAAAAATGGCCACTCGATCGATGCCTGTAATGAAATAATTGATCCTCATGTAATCTGCTTTTGGATAGTCCTTTTCCATTTCCTTCTCGGTCCCTATTATGTTACATACAAACTGTGAAATTTCACATCAGAATTATATGTTACTAGTAACTCATAATTGTAACTGATGAACTTACTCCATATATATATATATATATATATATATATATATATATATATATATATATATATATATATATATATATATATATATATATATATATATATATATATATATATATATATATATATATATGTGTGTGTGTGTGTGTGTGTACACACAAGGCCTCATGCCCCTTTGCAAGGGGGGGGGGGCGAGCCAAGAAACACGCATTCACCACGATCCACACATATCTCAATCACAGTTAGGCAATGACCTCTTAGATCCTTGGGGATAAAGGGTTGCCACATTTCCCCCCTACCACCCTGCTTGGATCTCCCACAAGGTAGGCGGGCAAGGATATTCTACAGTGAGGCACGACAGCTGCAGCTGGTTTACCCCAACCTCTTCACCACATGGCAACTCCCATCACAGATCACTGATCTAGCAGGTGCAAAATATCCATTTGGCCCATGTCACCAATACACAATTTTTTTTCCACTCATTCATATCTCTTCACGCTCTCTTCCCTGCTCCACTGACATTCCACGTGCATCAAATGCCCATTCACTTCATCCATCTCATTTATATTTATATATTTTTCATTTAATGTAACTATAATGCTCCAACCCTTTTGTTTTAAACACTCACCTTTGCAATACTGCCAAGAGGTCTCAAGTTCGCCTCCTCGAGGAAATGCGTACATCTTGCTCTTAACCAGAGCCACTTGGGGGATAAGAAAGGGATGGAAAACCAGTGTACAATTTCGTTCAAGCAGTTAGCTCACTAGAATCACCGAGCTCACCAATGGCTATGTAGAACCGTTGGTGGAATAATATCTTCAGTTCTATGTTAGGTATGGACAGGCATATCAATCCGAAGCTATCATATTAAAAGTTATTTGCAGATTTCTGTTACATAAACAGTATATAAGTTAATGGATAATCAATGTTGTTTTTAAGGTGATGAAATGTAGTTATGTGAAGGGTAGTGTTATGAAGAGAGAGAGAGAGAGAGAGAGAGAGAGAGAGAGAGAGAGAGAGAGAGAGAGAGAGAGAGAGAGAGAGAGAGAGAGAGAGAGAGAGAGAGAGTCTGTCTATTGACTGCTTCCCCTATTGAAGAGGGATTACCTCAGTGAAGCCTTCCAATGGAATAGATAATTATAATCCCAGGGTAACTTAGGGAACTATAGAAGAAACTATCAGAACATGATATTTTTTTTCTTTTAGTCGTCTTATTTGAACTTTTATAGAGGTTTAGATTGTCTATTACATATCGTTAGTTAGCATTAAAGGATATTTCAAGTAACTTAATGATGTCCTGTATTCCCAGCCATACAGGTAAGGAAACTTTAATTAAAAACAATGATATTATATGGTTTATAGTATGTGGTAACTACTGTAAGGTTAGCAGACTTAGTAGGTACACCATTAGATATGTGAGGTGATATGCAGAGAGGGTATCTTTGTGAAGTTGGAATTTAAAAAAAGACAATGATGCCCTTCGTTTCACTCTCCTATAATAAGTATAGTTTGTAGAGGTTACAGACATGAGATGTTCCAATTTTCATATCGACATTGTGGCACAGTGGCAACATCTGAGCTGGTAATAGACTGGCCCCAGGTTCAATTCTGGCCCAGAACCGAATTATCTTACGCTATCTCATGTCGTTACCAATTTATTTGGTCAATAACCTGGGGGGATCAGTGATTTCCTATCGGTTTACCAGATTATTCATCCATTGTCTTGGGCTCACTGGGTTTTACGTAACTTGGAAAGGGGGGCTCGGACCCTGGCTATATGGTTTGTGCTAAGTCGAACTTTAGTGCTATAATGGGCTCTTGCCTCTGACATTCATTAGAGACCTTTAACACTTTGAAGATTATAGTCTACCAATATAAGTCCACATACCTAATAGTGCAATTACTAAGGCTCCTGAAATTACAAGGCCCAAAAGAAATGAGATACTGTTTCCAGCTTCTTGGGTCCACATAATTCTGGTGAACAGAAGCCACCATTGGGAGTTGTACTCGTACTTAGGACCACTAGAATGGGTACAAGGCACATAATCAAAGTATATGAATTGCTACTGTTTGACAGTAAAACTTCAACTTACCGAAAATTAGTTACATAGATATGCAATATTAAAAACGACTTTACCATAATCTTTAATTTTACCACCTTCTGAAGGTTTTCAAATTTTTTTTTTTAGTCTTGTAACTGGAAATCATATCATCTTTAACAAATTTATTTCTTACGACAGGAATTTTGTTTGAAACATAAAGTTTCTGTAGTAATGAAAAAATCCTCGTTTTCTATGTCGCTATTAGTTCCCAATATGGGGATGGACACAGTGTGTGGCCGTAGTAATAAATAATTATTATTACTTCCCTTTTATAAAAATGATATCGAAACCCTCACATGTTTTGGAAATATGTTCATTGTGGTATAAATTAGAGAAGTTATTGTTACATAGTAGGTATTGCATGTGTCTCAGTTTCTTGTAATATTTTTGGTTATGTATCACTGAGGCTCAGGCAGTATAATCCGTATTGCTTTGATTTGATTAGTTATTCTGCTTACTTAATTATATGTTAGATTAGTGATCTTGAGTGTTATGGTGGTGGCGTGGTAATGGTTAGTGGTTGCTACATTGGTTTCGGTGTTGCATGGTGAACTGTATTCCATATTGCATATTATTTTTATCTGCAACAGATGCTAAGGTGAAAAGTGAATATCCAATCTGCGATTATTATTATTATTATCATACAACAATCTATCTGGGCCCATTAAATGTCATGGCAGCAAAGAGGAAATTGATTAGTGAAATTATGAAGTCATATGATGAGATGACAGATGTTGTTAGCTAGTTAAAGAAGGCGAAATCAGTGGCAAAATTGGCGGACGCTAATGATTTGGTTAGCTTTATACCTTTGTTTCTGGAAGGGAATGCATTAGTACTGTATCTAGAAGTGAATCAAAAGGATCAATCAGATGATGATAAGATCAAGTGTAGACTGAAATAAACTTTTGCATAGGGCTAGTTTGATGCTTTTGGAAGGTTTAAAAAGGTGCAATGATTAAGGGAACAAGTAGATGTAATTGCTGGTGAAATAAGGATGTTAGCTGGTTTAACTGGGTGGACTGGAGAGGGCTGGAGAGAGCTGTAAAGTTAGGGTTTGTGACTGGCTTCTCGGACCGAATATCAATGGAATTACAACGGATAAAGCAAATTGAGTCAGTGAGTATGGACAATTTATTAGCTGGAGCTAGAGTCTTGACAACAGGAGGTGGTAAAGGGGTGTTGGCAATAGCTAATGAGGAATTGACTGCGGTGGAAAATCAGCAGACCTCGCGACACTAGCGTAATATTCTAAGTGGCGGAAAGGAAGATACGAGAGTTCAGGGGCCAATGTTCACACGTGGATGTCCACACATGGCGAGGAAGTATAAGGCACCAAAACCAGTCATCATCTGCGATCAATGTGGAAAACAGTACATATAGCTAACCACTGTGATCAGGGAAACGACCAGGGCAGGGGCTATGGCGCTGTAGGCTACCCCTTTAATTCAGTGAAGGCACTCCCAATCATTTTTCTGACTATGGAGGTTTTGTTAGGTGGAATAAAGGCAAGAGCATTAGTGGATTCTGGCTGTTTGACCACTGTGATGGCTGCCCGATTAGCTGGAAAGTGTTATGAAGGAGAGGAAAGGAGGTTAGCAACTGTTGCTGGAAGAGATATTAGGTGTACATTAGACATGAGGGTACCCGGGAAGTAGAGTTGATAGTACAGAGCATCCTATTACAAGTTAGGGCCCTTGTTCTTAATACAGTTACTGATGGCATTGGGGTACCACTGGGGATGGATCTGCTTAGTCAGTTTGGTGAAGTGACATTTATGAGTGGTACAGTGAAGTCTGCTCAAATGCTGAGAGAGAAGAGGTTTTCTGCAGTGGCAGTAGAGACATATAGGAGAATTGGCAAAGCAACTAATGCTGCTGAAACAAGGTTTATCTGGGTGGAAGAAGACAGCTTTGGTAAGCAGGACTACTGGGTGAAACACCCCCGTACACTTTGCCCGGTCAAAGAGGAAGCCAAGTCACAATACGATGTAGTAAAGAAAGGTATTGAGGAAGGTGCTGCACCATTCAAAATTGAGAACATAGATTTTGTTGCAATATTTGATGGTAAGAACTGGATACTAGAGTGGATTTTGAAAGGAGAGCTGCCAATGTTGGAAAAACTTATTGGTTGTAATGAAAATACTGTACGAGAGGAAGTGAAAGACTTTGACAAAGAAGTGAAGTGGTGGATTGATGGGGATATCTTGAACCCTAGTGGGGGATGAGGTGGAGAGCAGAGTGTGCCACTAATGGCAGTAGTCCAGCCAATAAAAAGAGATAAGGTTTGACCTGTGTTGGATTTTCACGAGCTTTATTCATATGTGAGGTGTCATACCTCACATATGTATGTGGCAAAACATTAAGGGTAAGGCAGCAGATGAGTGGGGCCTCAACTTTTGTGGATGTAAAGTTAGCATATCTTCAAATTCTTGTAGCAGAGAGGTTATGGAAGTACCAACTAGTGAAATATGGAGGGAGAACCTATCGCTTAACAAAGTTGGAGTTTGGGTTGTGTTCTGCACTCCGAATTATGATGATGATCCTCATGACAGTCTTCTTGAGGAATGAGAAAGTGATAAAGGAGGCCACAAATTCATACTTGATGCTATAGTGGTGGATGAAACTGAGTTAAGATTGTCTGAAGTAGTAGAGCATTTGGCCAGGTTTGGGCTGTTTACTATGCAACAAGAACCAGTGGATGGAGGGACAGTGTTGGGCCTGAAAGTGGAGAAAGAGACGGTATGGGTAAGATTGTTTTCAGAAGAGGTAACGAGATTCCAGCAGTGAAAGAGAAAATTAATAGGAGAGATCTTTTCCTTCAGTGTGGGGAAAGTTAGTGGATCACTATCCTATTATGGGATGGCTTCGGGTGTCTTGAAGTTATGTAAAGAGACGAGAAGAAGGTGTAAGATGGGAGAATGAAGTCGGAGGGAAAGCATTAATGATGAGTCGAGATGTTGCGGAAAAAGTAAAAAGTTAAGATCCAGTAAAAGGTAGGAGGTATGCTCCAAAAGCAGAGGGAGGGGTTGTATGGTGTGATGCAAGTAGGATAGCAATGAGCTTGATGTTAGAAAAGATTGGCTTTGTAGTTGAGGATGGACTACAAATCACAATAATGCTTTAGAGCTGGATGCTGTGTTGAAAAGGAGTTAATTTAGCTTTAAAGTGGGCTTCGTGGGAGGTTGAGATTATAACTGATTCAGCTAGTGTTAAGCTGGGTCAACTCCGCCTTGACTGTTGAGAACATGGTCCGCATAAAAGGAGTTACAGAGATTGCTGTTAAGTACCACATGGGGTTGATAGGACACTGTTTGTGGCTACAAAAATCAATCCAGCAGTGACAAGAGATGCAGTCTGGCAAGAGGTAAGAATTTGCATGCCAATCAACAGATCCTGCACCAAGATCACATAAGACTGAGTAAATTAGAGTGAATAATGATTGGAAAAGATTGGCAATTGATGTGACTCATCATAAGCAAGGAAGATATTTATCTATTGTAGATTGTGGTCCTGGTCATTTCGCAATCTGGAGGGAGTTGAGGACAGAGACTGTGGAGGAGATTGTGACTGTGTTGAACGAGGTCTTTCTAAAGAGGGGGGTCCAGTCGATGAGCTATTGATGGATAACAGCACTTTTTCCGATCACAGGCTGTGAATGACATGTTGGCTATATGGCGCATGAGTCCCTTCTTCAGAGCAGCTTATTGACTTAGTGAAAATGGGATTCTGGAGAGACATAATCAGACCATTAAAGCAATGGCAGAATGGGCTCTTGTGACACCTGCAGAAGCGGTATTTTGGTGTAATATGTTGCCTAGGTCTGGACAAGATGAGAAAACTGTGCTACAAAGAGCATTATTTCAGTATGAGTGGTAACATCCGAGTGTAGTGCCAATGGTTGTTGGGAAGGAGGAGGAAGACGTTACATCTCTACAAATGGGAAATGAGGTTTGGGTGAAGCCTCCTGATGGGAAGTGCACATCTCAGTGGAAAACAGGGATTGTGATGGACGTGTATTCCAAGAATAAAATTTCTGACAATGGAGTGTCGCGACACATTTTGGATCTGCGGCAGGTGGTGGATAGTGAAGAAATGCAAGCTAGAATAAGAAGGTGAAGTACTACTACGACGATTGCAGCAAGAGGGATGGGTACCAGAGAGAATGAGAGATTATGTAGTGGGATATTTTAGTAATGATGAGTACACTGATATAGAGATCAAGGGGGGTGGTGTAAATTAGCCTAGTTATTGCTTGTGTTTTGGTTTTGGTATTGTGTCACCGAGCTTCAGGCAGCATAATTCATAATGCTTTGATTATATTAGTAATTCTGTTTGCTTACTGTCTACATTAGATTAGTGATCTTGAATGTTGTGGTGGTGGTGTGGTAATGGGGGAGTGAAGGAAGGTCTCTTGTGAGCGTATGCATCAAGGAGTTGGCCTGAGAAACGCAATGAGAGGGTAGATTAGGTTGGAGGGTATTGCTGACTCTCGTCAGTTATTTTTCTGGTTTGAGGTTGTTTCTTTAGCTACTTAGGTTGGTTTTCTTGATTCATAGTGGACTGTATTTCATGGTGCATATTATTTATCATTATCTGGACCAGTTGCCAGGGTGAGTAGTGAATATTCTGTTTGCATGTTTTTTTTAATATACAACATTCACACAAAGCCAATGAGAAATCTGCATGTACAAAGTGTGATAACTCCTGTAGGAAGATAATTATAAAACTGTAGTTCTGAAAATGGTGCAAGTTTAATATATATGAGTACTGATTTCTGGAAGTAAAGAATGGTTATATAAATAATACCATGTCTTTAGCATCTTTATTCGAATAATAGAATGCATGTCTGACTGGCAGGTACATGCAGCCAAACTCACAAGTAAATTATATAAGCTTTGGAAATACAGAGGCATTTTAAGTTACATGGGGTCCTTGACCTACAATGCGGTTCCGTTTCTCAAAACGCGTCGTAACTCGATTTTCCACGAAAATCAGAACACACCTCTATAAGCACCTACGTCACCCATATATTCCAACGCTGTAGTAAAGTTCATAATCTAAAACATAAAAACAACATTTCTATGACATATGATATCATAACTAGGACTAAAAAAAACACATGGAGGAGATAAATATATAATGAAATGAAACAGTAACAAAAAAAGAACAATTCCTAACCTTTATTGCTGTGGTTGCCTTGCACACTGGAAAGGGCATTGCAAGGAGGGGTGAGACAGGCTTATTGGGAAGAAATTGGAGAGACAGGAAAATCTCCAGCAGGTGCTGGAGAGACTGGGTCAGGTGAGTGTGGAGAGACAGGAGAACCTGCAGGAGGTGCTGGGGCAGGTGAGTGCAGTGAGGCAGGGGAGTCTGGTGAGGCAGCTGAGGTGGAGGGTACAGAATCTGTTGGTGCCCTCTCTACCTTCTTGAAGAAACATTCCAGGCGAGTCTGGAAGGATGCCCTCTTCTTTTCCTCCCATATTTCCCTGTAACACTGTAAGAAATCCATGACCCCTTTGGCACCCTTAGTGTACCTGGCAGTGTTGGAATCCTCAACCATAAACTTTGCCAACCCTTCCCCCATCAGGGCAAAACCTTCTGAGCTCTTGCTTGTAAATCTCTTGGGGCTCTGGGGTTGGCTTTTCTTTCTCCTCTTCAGTCATCTGCTATTCCAGTTGAATGAGGTCCTCAGCAGATAAGTCCTCTCTGTGAGATTCCAGCAGCACTGTGACATCATCAGCCTCCATCTTCATATTAAGCTGCTTATTCAGGACAACAACATTCTTGGTGACTGGCTCAACTGTCTCCTCAAAGCCATGAATCAATTCGCAAACTGGAGACACAGTTTCTTCTAAATGACATTCAAGTTTGTCTGCTTAACTTCATCAAAAGGATCAGCAACGTTCTTGAGAGCTTGAAGAATGTTGTAAGATTTCCAAAATTCCTTGAAAGTCAAGTCCTTGTACTTCTTAGTTGCCCTGAAAGCCATAGTGATTGTCCTTCGGAGGTAGTAGGCCTTGAAAGAGTCAATAACACCCTGATCCATTGGCTGTAACAGGGCAGCTGTATTAGGAGGAAGATAAACCACCTTGACATTCGGATGAAAGTCATCCAATTGGACAGGGTGAACAGGGGTGGTGTCCAGCACTAGCTACACCTTATAGGGCAGACCCTTGGAAGAACAGCAGTTCTCCGCTTCTGGTACAAAATGGTTGCTGAATCAGTCCTTGAAAATCTGAAGTGTTAACCCAAGCCTTCTTGTTCGACTTCCAGATGACAGGCAGTTGAACCTCCAATGTCCTTGAATTTTCTGCCAACAACACAAACAAGGGCATCAGCTTGTAGTTGCCAGCAGCATTTGCCCCCGAAAACAAAGTCAGTCATACCTTGCTGACTTAATAGAGTAGTGCTGTCTTCTCCTCCTTGGTAATGTAGGTACGACCAGGCATGTGCTTCCAGAACAAGTTGGACTCATCCATATTTGACACTTGTTCAGCACAGTAACCCACCAATCCCTAATTATCTCAGCCAATGCACCAGGAAATTACTTGCTGCTTTCTCATCACCACTAACAGCTTTATCTTACACCTTACGATTATGCAAATTAGATCGAGCCTTAAAACCACAAAAACCAACCCCTACTGGCCACAAACTTTTCACTTTCACTCCTTTCCCCCTTTTCCCTTTTCATGGCCTTAAACAATCTTTTAGCTTTTTCTTGAATCAACATAAGGCTCAGTGGGGTATGCCATTGATGCTGGTCATCTAGTCAAAGCATGACTAACCTTTCCATCTCAATCATTAAGCCACTAAGCTGCTTAGTAATCACAGTGCACTTCATAGGAGCAGAACCTTCCACATGTTCAAGGATGCAGTCATTCCTTGATAATCATCACCACAACTGAATGGCTCATTCCTAGTAACCAGTCAATATTGATAGACGTTCTCCCTTTTCCGAGCATTTTACTATTTCTGATTTCACTTCCATGGTGATGGCTTTCTTTTTCTTTAAAGCAATGCCATCAGAAAAATTTGCTTTATGCTTGGGAGACTTATTAAAGAAAAAAAAAAAAAGCGAATAAGCACAATAACAAAATGGCATATGAGCAGGAAGTGAGAGACGTGTCTTCCTCAGTCTAATGACAATGTATTCTTCCGCCACGCTCAACAAACTGTTCTTGTGTGAAGTTCATATTTATGACACAGACCATGTAGGTCGAAACAAGGATTTCTTGATAATTTATGGGAGATACGTCTTAATCACGAAATGTCGTAGGTCGAGAAGCTTGTAAACTGAGGACCCCCTGTACATAAGTAAACTACGTATTACATACATTTAATTTAGTCTGGAGATATATATAGTACTTATTTACATTAATAAAATTTCTAAAATTATTGAAACAAGAGTTGATGCTTGTGTAGGCATTACGGTCAGGTGAGCAAGCTCTACTGTATAGAAATTCTGCTGCATATGTCAAGTCAACTTCCTCCCAACAATAAAATCCCCAAGATATGTGTTTATAGTTTACTATAATTTATGATACTGTGATAAAGACTATACTGGCTAACAACTACATATTGTGAAAATATGTGAACAAATTAATTGCATACCTATACAATGGCTGCAATCCCCCTTGTAAGGGGGTGGCCAAGTCAAAGCACATACTTTCTCCAGAAGCTAAACATACCTCAAGCACTCATCTTAGCTCCTTGAGAATAATGGTTTGGCACAATTTCTCCTCACTATTCTACTTGGGTTAGCCCAGGGTAAGTGGGCAAAGTTCTTCTGCCTAAGCCCAACAGCCGCAGCTGTTTTACTTTCACTGCTTCATCACATAACAACCCCTACCTGTCCCATTTTACTGTTCTAGCAGGTGCAAGAATTCCCTTTGGTCCACATTACCTATAAACAGTCTTACTCCACTCATTCCTCTCTTGCAATCTCTTCCCTATACTGCATATGGTAACTATAAGCAAAGATACAAACACACTGTAAGGCATATAATACTGGAAATACAGTATTTTATTTTGTATAAGAATTTGTACTTAATATTCTAGATTACAGTTAATAGCTTCCTGATAATGCTCAATGTTAATTGGATAAAAGTAAAAGTATTTTTTGAAACAGTAGGACTGCTGTTCTGCTGTTGTACCTCCCATGGATTGCATTTCCTTGCATAATTTGCGATAAAGATCTATTATCTCAGTGTTGTGAGCATGTTCAGCAAAAACTTTACAAATAGCTTGCACAAATATAGTACCGTATTGTATGTCCCTTGCAGCACTGAAGTACTTGATGCTAGCAAACAGTGTTAGCATGTCTTGTGGTGCATCAGAGTTCTGTACTGGAATGAAATCTTGTTCCACATTATTCACGTTTTCCTTGATGTTCCCTCGACAGAAATTAAAAAGAAATATTTTAGGTTTTCCCTTGAGGTACCGACAGGCACTGTTAGTAAAATGGTATCGCACATCATCTATGTTTAATTCTTCGGTTTCTCCAGATCCCATTGTATAGAAAGAACAGTCATCTTTTCCATGACTCAATACAAAGCATACAAATGAGTCATAACGACACAATTGTGGATTTGTCTGGATATCCTTCAACTCCGTTAAAGTTTGTGTCTTGTTGTAATTTTCATGAAGTTTTACATAATAGCCCATTCTAGTGAAAAGAATTTTTAGATTTTGTGAGTCCCTCTTGGCTCCAGCCCTTTGATTTGCACCAGTAAGATGGTAATTGAATATAATTACTAACCCTCGTGGTATTGATCTATTTCGATATATATCATCTGACAGCTTTGGAGAACTAGTAATAGATTTTACTTCCCATGGAAAGTAAGGTCTTCCATCAATCTGCAAATAAAGACAGCAGATTTTTTTTAGATGCTTCGATATGAATATTTAATATTTCTAGTCATATGAAAAGAGATGCTAAGCAATCTTAATTTTTGTATGACATTTTACAAATTGTATTTGTATTATTATGTAAAAAAAAGAAACACACACTTTATAATATATATATATATATATATATATATATATATATATATATATATATATATATATATATATATATATATATATATATATATATATATATATATATATATATATATATATATATATATATATATATATATATATATATATATATATATATATATATATATATATATATATATATGCAGTATATAGAAGCCCCCCACTTACGAAATACTGAGTTACGCACATTCACAGATACGAACATAAACCTACCCATTATCTACCCATGTATGCATGTATTACTGTACAGTACTTTTATTTTATGTGTGACACCGGGACAGGCAAAAAGTGCCCTCATCAACAAAGGCCCGGGCACGAGAAAACACCAAGACAAAGGAAAAGAAAAATGTTAAGGACAAGACAGAGATGAGGTAATATTACACAAAGGAAAACTACAGACAGAGAAAATAGTCAAAGTACAGAGGACCTAGAGATATGGAGGATTAGACCCAGAGTAGACGATAGATCCATAAGAATTAGGAAAGACAGAGGGAGGAAGAGAGTTCCAGAGTCTGAAGGTAGAAGGGAAGATGCAATTCAACAACTCATCAGAGCAGCAATGGAAGTAGTAGCGATAGAAAAGAGAGAGGGATGATACCTTACGGCGAAGAGAGAGAGAATCCAGATTAGAAGTAAGAAAAGGATCATTAATGAGTCTACCTGCCTTAAGAAGCATAGGAAGCACTCCCCCAGATGTGTGAGCAGTATTCTAAGCAGGGATGGATAAGATCTTTATAGATATTAAGTAATTGTAAAGAGGAAAAGTAATGGCAAAAACCAAACAAAACTCCCAATTTTTTGGATGAAGATTTAGAAATTTGGATTATGTGATGCCTCATTGACAATTTAGAGGCTATATGGATTCGTAATATGTTGACAGAATTAAGAGGGTACATTTCATTAGTTTTGAAGACAATAGGGTTATCAGGAGGAGAAGAAGATAAAGAGATAGCCAGAAACTGTGTCTTGGAGGCATTGACTTTAACTAAACTTTGAGAGCCCCACTCAGATACCCTCTGCAAACCGGAGATGAGATTAAAAGAAAGTGATACGAGACTGATTAAGAGTAACAGATGAAGGTTGCGAAGAAAAGGCAGAGGAAAAGTGAAAGGTAGAATCGTAAGCAAAGGCATGAAGATGAGGGGAAGATGGGGATTGTAGAAGATCATTGTTGAAGAGAGGGAACAGAGTAGGCATAAGAACAGAGCCCTGTGAAACACCACAGGTCACAGAGAAAGGGCTAGATGTCGCACTATCAACAACTACAGATATAAAATGGTCAGAAAGAAAACTGGAAGTCAGAGAACAGAGAGAAGGGGTAAAGACATAGGAAGGGAGTTTGGCCAACAGAGCCTTGTGCCAGACTCTGTCAAAAGCCTTAGAGATATCAAGGGCGATGACAAAGGATTCCCCATAGTCCTCAAAAGCATAGGGTTCAAATTATAGAAAAGGTTGAAAAATTATTGTTAATTTGGATATATGAAAAAGAGCTTGCTGGAGATAGTGTTAGCAAGGTTATAAAATGCAAGAAGGCTCTACAGTTACCACTATGATTTAGTAGCGAACACTCCGAGTGCTAGTGGTGCTAAAATTGACGAATTAAAAGCAAGTAGAGGCTGGTTTGAAAAATATCGTCGACAAACTGGAACTCATAGCGTTGTTAGGCATGGTGAGGTAGCTAGTTCAGACCATAAGGTAGCGGTTGCGTATGTTCTAGAATTCGCTAAAGTGAAGGTTACGTCTTGCAGCAAGCTTTTAACTGTGATGAAACAGGACTGTTTTGGAAAAAAATGCCTAAAAGAACCTACATAACCCAAGAACCCAAGAGGAAAAGGCACTGCCTGGCCACAAATCAAGGAAGGACAGGCTTACACATTCATTGTGTTCTAATGCAAGTGGGGATTGCAAAATTAAGCCTCTTTTAGTCTACCACTCTGAAAATCCTCGCATTTTTAAGCGCAATAATGTGTTGAAGGCAAGACTTCAGGTAATGTGGAAGTCGAATAGCAAGGCTTAGGTAACACATATCCTTTTCATAGAATGGTTGACTGAAGTTATTGTGCCAGCTGTCAAGAAATATCTTGAGGAAAAAGGTTTCCCCCTTAAGTGTCTTTTGGTAATGGACAACACTCCTGTCAATCCTCCAGGTTTGTTTGCTGTTTGTTCTTAATGCTCTTTTTTCAATTCTCTTCATAATATCCAATCACATTAAGCAGTAGAAGAGGAGGAGGATGCAGGAGAACGAACCTCTATCTGCAAAAGTTTTGCCGCCTCCATATCAGCTGATGCACCCTTGCACTCCATTTCCCTGACGATATTATATCGCAAGTTTGTTTGCTGTTTGTTCTTAATGCTTTTTTTCAATTCTCTTCATAATACCCAATCGGATTAAGCGGTAGAAGAGGAGGAGGATGCAGGAGAACGATCCTTTACATGCAAACATTTTGCAGCCTCCATATTAGCTGATGCACCCTCGCACGCTATTTCCCTGACGATATTATATCGCAAGTTTGTTTGCTGTTTGTTCTTAATGCATTTTTTCAATTCTCTTCATAATAGCCGATCGCATTAAGCGGTAGAAGAGGAGGAGGATGCGGGGAAACAAGCCTCTATCTGCAAACGTTTTGCCGCCTTCATATCAGCTGATGCATCCTCGCACGCTATTTCCCTGACGATATTATATCGCAAGTTTGTTTGCTGTTTGTTCTTAATGCTTTTTTTCAATTCTCTTCATAATATCTGATCGCATTAAGTGGTAGAAGAGGAGGAGGATGCAGGAGAACGATCCTCTATCTGCAAACGTTTTGCCACCTACGTATCAGCTGATGCACCCTCGCACGGTATTTCCGTGACGATATTTTATCGCAAGTTTGTTTGCTGTTTGTTCTTAATGCTTTTTTTCAATTCTCTTCATAATATTCGATCGCATTAAGTGGTAGAAGAGGAGGAACATGGCGGAAAAGTGCATCCGAGGCGGTTGATTATTTACTAAAATGAAATTTTTTATTTTTTATTTTTTGCATGGGCGTTATTCATGTACAGTATTTCGTATTTCTTTACTATTATTTTTTAGGGGCGTTATCCCAATTTCGCAGATTATAAATACACGTAAAAAGCGAACTAGGTGTGTATATATATATATATATATATATATATATATATATATATATATATATATATATATATATATATATATATATATATATATATATATTATATATATATATATATATATATATATATATATATATATATATACAGTAATCCCTCGCTATTTCGCAGTTAACCTATCGCGGATTCCCTGTATCGCGGATTTAAAAAAAAAAAAAAAATAAAAAATAAATAAAGATTATTGTGACACCAGGTTGGGCCAAAAAAATTATAAAATAAAACAGCCTTTATCAGGCTGTAAAGAGAAACAGATATGGAGAGTGTAATGACCTGTCAGATGTGAAGGGATTATAAAAGATGTGTAATGAATATCCAGCTCTCTGCTGGGTTTTAATATTCCTCTGCATTACTTTCATGATGTCTATTCCAATAATTCTCCTTAGATCTTATTATTATTATTATTATTATTATTATTGGTAACAATAATTTTCCTTTGATGATGATTGTGGAGATTATTATCATTATTATTATTATTATTGTTATTATTATTATTATTATTAAGGGCTCATCATTGTTTGTACATCTGTTGGTTTATTTACTTTAATAACTGTGTACAGTGCCCCTCCCTAGTTGGCTGGGACAAAGAGAGCGTGGGGGGTTGGGTAGAATAAAATGTTGGAGAGAGAGAGAGAGAGAGAGAGAGAGAGAGAGAGAGAGAGAGAGAGAGAGAGAGAGAGAGAGAGAGAGAGAGAGAGAGAGAGAGAGAGAGAGAGAGAGAGAGAGAGAGAGAGAGAGAGAGAGAGAGAGAGAGAGAGAGAGAGAGAGAGAGAGAGAGAGAGAGAGAGAGAGAGAGAGAGAGAGAGAGAGAGAGAGAGAGAGAGAGAGAGAGAGAGAGAGAGAGAGAGAGAGAGAGAGAGATCTTTAATTAACTCTTGTTCATTCAACCAAAACTACATTATTGTAAAAATAATGGCTTAGTTACAAATTCGTAATAATAATGATATTAATATTAATACACCTTGTTCCTTTTATACGCGATTTTTTTATATGCGAAATTGCAATAATGCTCCCCCCAAAAAAATAATAGTAAAAAACTCGGAATTCGCGAATAATGCCCTCCCCCCCCAATTTTTTATTTTAGATTATTGTGACACCAGGATGGACCGAAAAATTATAAAATAAAATAGCCTTTATCAGGCTGTAAAGAGAAACAGATGGAGAGTGTAATGACCTGTCAGATGTGAAGGGATTATAAAAGATGTGTAATGAATATCCAGCTCTCTGCTGGGTTTTAATATACCTCTGCATTACTCTCATGATGTCTATTCCAAAAATTCTCCTTAGATCTTATTATTATTATTATTATTATTATTATTATTATTATTTTTAACAATAATTTTCCTTTGATGATGATTGTGGAGATTATTATTAATATCATTATTATTACGAATTTGTAATTAAACCATTATTTTTACAATAAATAATGCCGTTTTGGTTGAATGAGCAAGAGTTAATTAAAGATCTCTCTCTCTCTCTCTCCAACATTCTATTCTACCCTATAGGGTGGGTGTCTATATAATGTATTACGATGATGATCTTTTCTTATCGTAATCCTCTTTGTACTGGTGGAAGAAGCCTCCGCGGGCGCTTATTTACTATATTTTAAAAAAAAAAAAAATTAATATAGTAAATAAGCGCCCGCGGAGGCTTCTTCCACCAGTACAAAGAGGATTACGATAAGAAAAGATCATCATCATTATACATTATATATACACCCACCCTACCTCTGTCATATGTCTATCTAATTTACATTTGAAGGTGTCTAAGTAATACAATTCAGAATCTGAATTCCAGATCAAAACTTAGCACGAGGGTCTGCCCCTCTCTTTTTTCTCTCTTACTTTATTCAATTTTCGTGCTTTTCCCTCCAATTCCCTTATATCCTTAATCCCCTCCCTTTTTTTTCCCCTCCTATCCTATCCCATCCTAAAAAATAAATAAATAAAAAAAAAAGGTATTGGCATTTATTATCCTACTAGGAATACTCTACGGTATTACCAAGCCAATTTTCACCAATTTCCCTTCTAAACCTAAATTTATCAAGATTAAATCCATTACCTATTACGAGTTCTGGTTTGATCATGAATTTTTAAAACTTTATTAATATCACCCTTGTTAATCCCTTTAAACCATTTATACACCTCAATCATATCCCCCCTAACTCTGTGCCTCTGTAGAGAATGTAGATTAAGTTTTTTTAATCTGTCATATGGTAGACTTAGGTATTACAAAATTATTTTCTTTTTCGTTTTTTAGTCTTGCTTTGGTTATTTATAATTCTTATTTTATCTTTGTATACATTTGCAGATAGAGGTTCGTTCTCCTGCATCCACTTCCTCTTCTACCACATAAGTTACTTGCTCACTGCCACCATGCATGTCCCAGTGTACTGTATAACTGTTGCCCACTGCATAATAGAGTAAAGTATAGTAATGTATGTTAATTTCTAGCTGTAAAGTGAATATGAATATCTTTTGTATACTCTTAAAACTGGATACAGGGCTTTCTGCTTTGCTATGTAGTAATAAAATATGTTTTTTACTTATCTTATATCTTTGGCATGGTGTGTTTATGTAAGGTTTGGAACGTATCTATGCCCTTTATCATTGTTTCCTATGGAAAATAACTCGTTTTTTCACGCGATTTTCCACTTACCCGACACTTCTGAGATCCTATCTAGGCGTTATTCTGAGAACTAGGTGTAATAATAATAAAAATAATGATAATAATAATAATAATAATCTCCACAATCATCATCAAAGGAAAATTATTTTTAAAAATAATTATTATAATAATAATAATAAGATCTAAGGAGAATTTTTGGAATAGACATCATGAAAGTAATGCAGAGCTATATTAAAACCCAGCAGGGAGCTGGATATTCATTACACATCTTTTATAATCCCTTCACATCTGACAGGTCATTACACTCTCCATCTCTGTTTCTCTTTACAGTCTGATAAAGGCTGTTTTATTTTATCATTTTGGGGCCGTCATGGTGTCATAATCATCTTTAGAAAAAAAAAAATTATTATTATTATTATTATTTTTTTCTTAGGTGTTCCTACTTTGCGGAAATTCACCTATCGCGGCCGGTCCCGGATCCGAACCCTGCGATAAATGAGGGATTACTTTTTTTTTTCTGGGTATATGCGAGAATATTAAAAAATTTAAATTTTCAGTATTTTCATTATAATATTGAAATTTTTTTTTTAAATTATTTTATTGATTAAAAAAAAGCATTTCCCGGCCTAAGAATAATAAAACAGTAAAAAATATAACTTTAAACATGTAACTCTGCACAATAGAAAATACGATACCGGTATCGTCGTTGCGGAAAATGCTAAAGGTCGCACTTACACGTGCTAGCACATATTAAAATTCCCAAAATTTTTATTATTTTATTGATAAAAAATTTATTTCTTAGCCTAAGAATAATAAAACAGTAAAAAATAGTAAAAAACCTAAATTTAAACATGTAACTAAGTATTGCACCATGTAAAATATGACATTGGTATCAGCGTTTCGGAAAACGAAATGGGTCGCACCTACGTGAGCTAGTAAATGTTAAAATTTCGAGTATTTTCATTATTTTATTGATAAAAAAGGTATTTCCTAGCCTAAGAATAATAAAAAAGTAAAAAACATAAATTTAAACATATAACTCACAGTATTGCACCATGTGAAATACAGCGTACACTGTATTGGTGTCTTGGAAAATGCAAAGGCTCGCACCTACGTGAGATAGTTCATGGGATGCTATTGGCTGAAAGGGTGGGAGACGACGAATCACCGAATTGTTTTTCTGCATGTCCTGTATCATGGAGTCTGATTGGCATTTTGATTGAAGCTTGGTTCTCCTACCATCTTCCATTGTCTCGCCTCATCCGTTCAGTCTAACTCGCATGTGCGCCGTTTGTGTTGTGCTTCTAAATACGTTGTACTTGTGATTTATTTTACTCACTTTTTTCAAGCTCTGCAATGCTTCCCAAGCATCCTTCATATTCTAAGGTTTCTGGTAGTGAACCTAAGTGGCAAAGGAAGGTGTTGTCTATAGCAGATAAGGTAAAACTGTTAGATATGCTGAAGGAAGGAAGAAGGTTTGCGGATGTCGGCCGCCATTTTGGCCTCAACAAATCTACTGTTTGCTACATCAAAAAGGACGAGGTAAATATCAGGAAAGAAGTGACTATTTCATTTAGTAAAACAGCAAAGAGGGTCGTAACACCCCGCAATAAGATAATAGTGCGGATGGAACCTGCTTTGGCCTTGTGGATTGCTGATTGCAGAAAGCAGAACATCAGCGTAAATACTAGTATCATACAAAGGCGAAGAAGCTGTACGAGACATTCGCTGCCAACAAACCCGAAGACGACAGTGGTGACCATGGAGAGGAGGAGAAAGAAGATATCGACGACCCACAACCAGGACCCTCCAGCGATTCTCCACCGAGGAAACAATCGTTCGTGGCAAGCAAGGGATGGTTTGCCAAATTTCAAAAACGCTATGGTCTAAAGAGCGTTTCGGTTTATGGCAAAGCTGCCTCTGCAAATACAGCTGCAGCTGAAGATTATGTGAACAAAGATTTTAAGAAAATTATCGCTGAAGGGGAATATGCTCCTGAGCAAGTGTTTAACATGGATGAGACTGGGTTATTTTGGAAGAGAATGCCGTCTCGAACTTTTCTCTTCAAAGAAGAAGCTAAAGCCCCGGGATATAGAGTGCACAAAGACCGCGTTACCCTCGACATGTGTGGGAATGCTGCGGGCTTTATGTTAAAGCCTGGGTTTATCTACAAGTCTAAGAACCCAAGGGCTTTGAAGAATAAGAATAAGAATCTGCTGCCACCGTATTGGATGCATAATCCTAAGGCCAGGATCACGAATAGCCTAACATCGGACTGGTTACATCAATGCTTTATCCCTCAGGTCAAAATTTATCTTGCGGAAAAGGGCCTTCAATTTAAAATCCTTCTTTTGATGGATAATGCTGGTGGCCACGCAACTAATCTCGAATATGACGGTGTTCAAGTAGAGTTCCTGACATCGAATACGACATCACTGATTCAGCCTATGGATCAAGGCATTATTCGTGCGTTCAAGGCACTCTGCACACAAAATGCCCGGGCGAACCTGGTTGAATCCATGGATTCGGACAAAGAATTCTCAATTAAGACTTACTGGCGAGACTACACGAATGCTACATGCCTTCAAAACATTCAGAATGCAATCAAAGAGATGAAGCCGGTCACAATCAATGCCAGCTGGAAGAACTTGTGGCCCGAAGTCATCTACGACTACAAGGGGTTTGCTCCTGACGAAGTCTATAACTCGGCAGTTGCGAGAGCTGTGAAGTTGGCTGCATTTCTAGGAGGAGAAGGCTTTGAAGACATGACTCATGAAGACGTGAATGAACTGATCGACTGCCACTCGCAGCCTTTGACTGATGAAGACTTGGAGGAAATGACAAAATCAGTGAGCGAAGACGAGAAAGAAGAACAACCAGAGGAAATGCACGAAGAAATCGAAGAACCTGGTCTTACACTTGAACGTCTGGAAGCCATGGATGAACATGTGAAAGCAGTCCAACAACTCTCGCAAGAACATGACGATAATATGGTTTGTTCAGTGACCTGCAATCTTCTCGACGATGCCATGATTCCTTACTAGACCATCTTCCAACAAAAGAAGAAACAGCGACAGCAACTCCCCATTACCATGTTCTTCTCTCCCAAAAAGCAGCCGTAAAGCTGTCATTGGCTGCAAAATAATTTCCTCTGGAGTCTAAACACGTCATCAGCACCTCATTCACGGTAAGTTTACCTATCACGTTCATATAAATTTACGCTTGCATGCTGTTATTTATAAGTAAAGGTTGGTTTTTTAACAGTGCAGTGAGGGTTTATACAGTAAAGGTAAAAATAAATGTAAAATAGCCATGTATATGAGTATGTCACGTCATCATCACCTCGTTCACGGTAAGTTTACCTATCACTTTCATACAAATTTACGTTTGCACGCTGTTATTAATAAAGTAAAGGGTGGTTTTTTAACAGTGCAGAGAGGGTTTATACAGAAAAGGTAAAAATAAATGTAAAATACCTATGTATATAGGGTGATCCTACTTTGCGGATTTTTACCTACCGCGGCTGGTCCCGGAACCGAACCCCCACGATAAACGAGGGATTACTGTGTATATATATATATATATATATATATATATATATATATATATATATATATATATATATATATATATATATATATATATATATATATATATATATATATATATATATATATATATATATATATATATATATTCTTTTCATTATATAATTTTTTAAATATTCTTGTTCCTAGGCAATAATATTGCATTTATTGTACAGTACATACATTATACAATACAGAAATTTCTTTAGAGATAAAACAATATCCTTACTGGAACAGAATGAAAGGTCATGCTAATGAAGGCTGTTATGTAATATTTTTTATTCTCTTTAGTTCAAGATTTCCCATAACACAACACTTGATGAAGTTAAAAGTAAAAACATGTGCTATATAAAGTCAGTTACAGTGTTTGCCAAGTTAAAAAGTATTAGCAAACACAATTGTTCATTTAGTTTGATATCCTTCGTACTAATACTTAATAAAGAAATTTACCTCTATTGGCTACTCAAGGGATTAGTACACTATTTTCTATAATTTAGTTATTACTCTGAGAGCTATGTTTTAATTGCTTCAGTAAAAATTAGCCTACTAGAGTTAAGGAATTATTAAGATTGTCATGAACTGGTATTATTGATACATGGTCTGTTTGGGAACTTATATTGCGCTATATCTGTGTAGTGTTAATAACGGCATAGGTCTGTAAGTACATAATGCATGTCCTTAAAAACAAATCATACAAAAACCTTTGAAATTCTGGTATTGTTTCACATTATCAATTAGCTTACATAAATATTCCATATTTCATAATACACTTGATTAAAACATTGTCAATTTCCATATCCTGGGGTTTGAATATAATATGACACATTTGTCTTGTAATTTATTTTTGTATAACAACAGGTACATTTTACATTTCTTATATGTACTTGCCAAAATAAAATGCCAAAATACGTCTGTTTTCCATCAGACTTTGAAAAGTTAGTTTTTTCTGTATAAAATTAAATAATCTTTTATTTTTCCCAATAGTTTATCTTTTTTAATATAGGGTAATGGGTTATTTATCCCATCATATATCATAAAGGTATTCATAGAAAATTGTGGGAAAATATTGTATGTATATGTATATTTGCAAAAAATAATTAGTTATTGAAATATTGCTATTAAACAAGAAACATAATTTACATTGCAGGAAATTGCAGTTGGAAATTTTTTTTAAATATTTAAGAATAAACTTTTATATGAGCATACACTCCAAGACATAAATATTGTATTAAGTCATTGGTAGCAACGTATGGTATTTTTGTACCTGATATATTGGTATTCACATATATAGGATGATCATTTGGTAAAGTACTCTGAGATGATAGCTTGGTAAAGAATATGTGTTTGATTAACATAACTGCCAAAACTAGAATACAAACACAACTTTTCAAAATGACTCCATATCAAACTCAGGAAATATGTACACTTGACGAGGAAGGACAATGTGTTGATATTCACATAGTAACTAATAGTAATACACATATTAAAATTCACGAAATGACATCAACAGTAAAAGAATGGTAAGGATACAATCGTTATCGTTGTGATAGTTGTTATATTCCTTAATACAATGTTCTGCCATTTTACTAATAGTAGAAATAACAAATAGAGAAATCCTCGACATCAAGCCAACGACCATATTAATAGGCTATGCACGGTCATACGGATATTTCAGAGATTGTTATTTTAAAATCACAACAACATTTGTAATTGTAGCCAGAAGCGAACATGTAATAAGTGATTTCTACTAATTAGGCTACACTTGTAACATTCATGGTGATACTATATGTTTTAATATGTGTGTGCTATTGAAAAGCAACTGCTATTAAATTTTTTAATTGGATTGGCAAACAATGTTATTTTACTTCATAATGGATCATGAACCTTTTGCTGTGATGTTTTTCTTGATAAAATGCAAAATACTATGAAACTCTTTCCAGGGATATTAAAAAACGTGCTCATAATCCTGTATATACAATACTATATATTTCTGAAATATATATACAGGGGGTCCCCATTATTTGTTTCACTCATTCATCATCAACATATTCAGGCAACAAAGAAAAACTTCCCCACTGCTTCATTTTTCGTCAATAAGTGGTGCCAATGGCACCCTCAAACCAGCATCGTCTGCTACTCATCTCTGCTGAAGCTTTGGCATTTCAGGTACAGTTTACATAGACTACATTTTTCTTTTAATAATATCGTAATACACTGTATCAATATTTAATTTAATTTTTGTTCTCTTTGACTTAATTGTTAATTCTAAT
Source organism: Halocaridina rubra (assembly GCA_037179515.1). Lineage (NCBI taxonomy): Eukaryota > Metazoa > Arthropoda > Malacostraca > Decapoda > Atyidae > Halocaridina > Halocaridina rubra. The sequence goes on from JAXCGZ010011721.1 coordinate 43,953, forward strand.
TTATATTTACAGGTCCTTTGCCACATCGATCTCCTTCATCCTCTTCCCCACCAAACATGGTCTGCTGCTGGTACTGTACTGTATCAGGATTACTGTAAATACTGTCACATTTTTAATTTAAATATAAACTTTTTGATTTAAAATGCAAAGAGAAGGATATATGAAGGTGTGATTGTACCGACAGCATTGTATGGAGCAGAGACTTAAAATGCAAGAGAGGATGAAAGGAACAAATTGAGTGTAATGGAGATGAGGTGATTGAGAAATATGATTGGTGTATCTAGAATAGATAGAGTAAGAAATGAGAATGTCAGGCAGAGAATGGGTGTTGGAATGAAGATGTCCTATAGGTTAGATCCGAGAGTGTTGAGTTGGTTTGGACACATGGAAAGGATGAGTGATGAATGAGTAGTAAAGAAAGTGTAGAGTGCAGAAGTGATTGGAGTTAGGTCAAGAGGGAGACCTAGTATGAGATGGATGGATGGCGTGAAAAGAGCAGTGAATGTACGTGGAATGGCAGTGGAACAGGGAAGAGTGCTTGTTAGAGATAGGAATGATAGGAGTGGCCAGACAGTGATTCTCCTCTTGGGTTATATACGTTCTTTTAGGAATTTTCTTCCAAAAGAGTCCGGTATCATCACAGTTAAAAAACTTGATGCAAAATGTAATCTTTGTTTTTTTTCGGAAATTGGCAGATTCTTACACATACACATCCGCTGACTTTTGGTTGGAGCTATCCGCCTCTCCAAACCTAACAACTCTATGAATCCCAGTTCGTTTACAAAATTTTTCCAACTAGCCTCTCCTGGCTTTAAAGGCTTAGCGTATATTATGGCCTCACTTACACTATCTCCAGACAGCTGTTTTTCATTTATCCAAACCAACAAAAAGCTTTCTACCTCCTCTATCAACGGTAACCTATTCTTTGTTAATATAGTCACTCCTTTATCCACGTCAGCTGCCTTGAAGACCTCTTTATTTTTTAAAATAGTACAGACGGTCGATTTTGCCATGTAATACTGCGTGGCGAGATCAGAAACACTAACACCGTTTTCATGCTTAGCAATTATTTTTGTCTTTGTTTCCACTGCTATGCATCTAGGGTGTTTAATGCCACTGTCAATGATGCACTTCACGTTCTCAGGAGCCATAATGAGGGCTTGCTTAAAATAAAGGCAAAACAATGAAAAACTACAATGAAAGAACACAAAGAAACTACGAATAGAGTGCGAACGAACTACACAGCGTGGGCACCAGTTCAGAACTGAGAGAAACCACGCAGTCACCCGGGCAAGCAGGAATGTGCTCGCCTAGCCGGATGTGCATATGAATGCGTGTTTGGGACTCGAGGGTTTGTTTGGAGGACGATGCAAAATAAGTTCGTAAATGGTGTTTGTGGGGAGATATGTTCATGGGGGGGTTCGTGAGATGAGGGTCCACTATATATATATATATATATATATATATATATATATATATATATATATATATATATATATATATATATATATATATATATATATATATATATATACACCTACTTCTCAGAATAACGCAGGTTCTCAGAAGTGAAGGGTAAATGGAAATTTGGGTGATAAAACGAGTCATTTTCCATAGGAAATAATGATAACGGGCATAGCTCATTCCACAACCGTCCATAGACACACTATACCAAAGATATGAGATAAGTAAAACATATTTTATAAGTACATAACAAAGCAGAAAGACCTGTAGATATTTATATTAACATGCAAATAGCGTACAGTATAAAAGATATACAGATTTACTGTACAGTAAACAAATTAATGCACTCTACTTTGCAGTTGGGAACAGGCTTACACTACTACATGCATGGTGGCCAGACACGCTATACCAAAGATAGAAGATAAGTGAAACATATTTTATTAGTACATAACAAAGCAGAAAGACCTGTAGTTATTTATATTAAAGAGCATATAGTGTACAGTATAAAAGATATACAGATTTACTTTACAGTAAACAAATTAATGCACTCTATTATGCCGCTAGCAACAGGCTTACACTGGGACGTGCATGGTGGCAAGTGTTGCTAGATAAAGCGGATGTTTTTATTTTCAAATGTATGGTACATTTTAAGATATACCTTATATTAATTACAAGATGGTAGTAGTGTAATTTAAATAAAAATGTACTTCATCTTTAAGATACTTGAAATAACTTACCAGCTTACATGTATATTTTTATATTTATCATTTCTCTCATTCATCTATTCTGGCAACACTGATGGTGTCGGTGAGGACGAGGATGTAAACGTTTTGTCACACTTCCGTATCAGCTAATGCACCCTCACACGCTATTTCCCTGACGATATTATATAAAAATATGTTTGCTGTTTGTTCTTATTGCTTTTTTTCAATTTTCTTCATAATATCCAATAGCATTAAGCGGTAGATGAGGAGTATGATGCTGGAGAACGAACCTCTATCGGCAAACGTTTTGCTACTTCCGTACCAGCTGATGCACCCTCACACACTATTTCCCAAAAGATATTATATTAAAAATATGTTTGCTGTTTGTTCTTAATGATTTTTTAAAATTTTCTTCATAATATCCGATCGCATTAAGCGGTAGAAGAGGAGTAGGATGCGGGAGAACGAATCTCTATCAGCAAACGTTTTGCTACTTCCGTATCAGCTAATGCCCCTCACACGCTATTTCCCTGACGATATTATATTGAAAATATGTTTGCTGTTTGTTCTTAATGCTTTTTTTCAATTTTCTTCATAATATCCAATTGCATTAAGCAGTAGAAGAGGAGTAGGATGCTGGAGAACGAACGAACCTCTATCGGCAAACGTTTTGTTACTTCCGTACCAGCTAATGCACCCTCACATGCTATTTCCCTGATGATATTATATTAAAACTATGTTTGCTGTTTGTTCTTAATGCTTTTTTCAATTTTCTTCATAATATCCGATTGCATTAAGCGGTAGAGGAGGAGTAGGATGCTGGAGAACGAACCTCTATGGGCAAACGTTTTGCTACTTCCGTATCAACTGTTGCACCCTCACACGCTATTTCCCTGATGATATTATATTGAAAATATGTTTGCTGTTTCTTCTTAATACTTTTTTTCAATTTTCTTCCTAAAATCCGATCGCATTAAGTGGTAGAATAGGAGGAGGATGGTGGAAAAGTGCCTCCGAGGCGGTTGATTTTTTACTAAAATTAAAATTGTTTTTCGATTTTTTGCATGGGCGGTATTCGTGAATTTCGTATTTTTTTACTATTATTTTTTGGGGGCGTTATTGCAATTTCGCGGTTTTAAAAAACACGGTAAAAAGGAACAAGGTATATATATATATATATATATATATATATATATATATATATATATATATATATATATATATATATATATATATATATATATATATATATATACACAGTGTTCACCCCCTTATCGCGGTAGTTCGGTTCCGGGACCCGGCGCGAACCAGGAAAACCGTGGAGTAGGATCAGCCTATATGTACATAGATATTTTAATATATTTTTTACGTTTACACTGTATAAACCCTCCCTGTACTGTTAAAAAAACACCCTTTACATTATAAATAACAGCAAGCAACGTAATTTTTTATGAAAGTGATAGGAAAACTTACCGTGAATGAGGTGATGATGACGTGACATACATAAGTACAGTATTTTACAATAATTTTTACGTTTACGTAAAATAGCGGCCGACATCCACAAACTTTTTTCCTTCTTTCAACATATCTAAGAGTTTCACTTTATCTACAATGGTTAACATTTTCCATTGCCGCTTAGGCTCATTACAAGAAGCCTTAGAAGATGAAGGATGCTTGGGAGGCATTGCAAAGGTTAAAATATGCGAGTAAAAAAATCACAAGCAAAACATATTAATAATAATAAGCACAACGTGAATGGCACACACGAGTGAGGCGAGACAATGGAAGATGGTGGAAGCCTTTGTCTGAAACGCTGATAGCGGTATCGTATTTTACATGTTGCAATACTGTTAGTATTTATGTTTTTTACTATTTTTTACTGGTTTATTATTCTTAGGCTAAGAAATAAATTTTTTTTTATCAATAAAATCATGAAACTACTAGAAATATAAATATATATGCTAGCTCACGTAGCTGCGACCCCAAGGCATTGTATGCTATTGAACACAAGCAAAACGATTAATAAGCACAACGTGAACGGCGCACACGTGAGTTAGACTGAATGAGTCTTTGTCTGAAACGCTGATAGCGGTATCGTATTTTACATGTTGCAATACTGTTAGTATTTATGTTTTTTACTATTTTTTACTGTTTTATTATTCTTAGGCTAATAAATACTTTTTTTTTCAATAAAATCATTAAACTACTGGAAATATAAATATACATGCTAGCTCACGTACCTGAGATCCCAATACATTGTACGCTATCGAACACTCTTTCGCATAATGCAATATTGTGAGTTATACTATACGTACGTATATCATTCAGTTATTAGTACAATCTATATTAATTGAAAATTCATTTACTTATTTGATGATTGTACAAAATCCATTGTATTTATTCATTGTAATTTGGACCAAATATTCCTTTTGTAAAGATTATACTGTACTTTTCAAAAGCGGTGGTCAATAAACGTATCTATCTATCTATCTATCTAAATTTATGTTTTTTAAAATTTTTTACTGTTTTATTATTCGTAGGCTGGGAAATAAATTTTTTTTATCAATTAGATAATGAAAAATGTTTTTTTCAATAAAAAAAATGAAAATACAGAGAATTTTTTTTTTTTTAATATTTTAATATTTTTGCATATACTCATAAAATAAAATAATAATTTATCCCCCCAAAAAACGCGATACAGTGAGAACGCGAATAACTGGGAGAACACTGTGTATATATATATATATATATATATATATATATATATATATATATATATATATATATATATATATATATATATATATATATATATATATATATATATATATATATATATATATATATATATATACAGTAATCCCTCGTTTATCGCAGGGGTTCGGTTCTGAGACCGGCCGCGATAGGTGAATTTCCGCGAAGTAGGAACACCTTAATTTTTTTTTTTTTTTTTTTTGTTTAAAGATGATTATGACACCAGGACGGCCCAAAAATTATTAAATAAAACAGCCTTTATCAGGCTGTAAAGAGAAACAGAGATGAAGAGTGTAATAACCTGTTAGATGTGAAGGGATTATAAAAGATGTGTAATGAATATCCAGCTCTCTGCTGGGTTTTAATATACCTCTGCATTACTTTCATGATGTCTTTTCCAAAAATTCTCTTTAGATCTTATTATTATTATTATTATTATTATTATTATTATTATTATTATTATTATTATTATTATTATTATTATTATTTTTAACAATAATTTTCCTTTGATTATGATTGTGGAGATTATTATTATTATTGGTATTATTATTAATATCATTATTTTTACGAATTTGTAATTAAACCATTATTTTTACGATAATTAATATAGTTTTGGTTGAATGAACAAGAGTTGATTAAATATGTCTCTCTCTCTCTCTCCAACATTCTATTCTACCCAACTCCCCACACTCTCTTTGTCCCAGCCAACTAGGGAGGGGCACTGTACACAGTTATTAAAGTAAATAAACCAACAGATGTACAATGATGAGCCATTAATAATAATAATAATAATGATAATAATAATAATAATAATAATCTCCACAATCATCATCAAAGGAAAATTATTGTTAAAAATAATAATAATATATATATATATATATATATATATATATATATATATATATATATATATATATATATATATATATATATATATATATATATATATATATATACCTCACCCAACGTCGTTAATTGGTTCCAGGAGAGACGACTTAAATTGAAAAACGACTTAAATCGAATTAGCTTGTCTCTAGGCTAGCCTAGATATACAGATTTACTGTAGTAGTAGTATAGTTGGGTGGGATATGCCTTTTGCAACGGCTCCCAAGTCTTGGTTTTGCTTTGCTAATTTGTTTGTGCGGTTTTTATTATTTGATTTCTTTTTCTACAAATTCTTTTTATAAATTATTTTCTTTCTTTGTCGTCTTTTTCACTACAATATCAAAATAACAATATACACCTAGTTCTCAGAATAACGCCTAGATAGGTTCTCAGAAGTGTCGGGTAAATGGAAAATCGCGTGAAAAAACGAGTCATTTTCCATAGGAAACAATGATAAAGGGCATAGATACGTTCCAAACCTTACATAGACACCATGCCAAAGATATAAGATAAGTAAAAAACATAGTTTATTACTACATAGCAAAGCAGAAAGCCCTGTATCTATTTTTAAGAGTATACAAAAGATATTCATATTCACTTTACAGCTAGAAATTAACATACATTACTGTACTGTACTCTATTGTGCAGTGGGCAACAGTCATACAGTACACTGGGATATGAATGGTGGCCGTGAGCAAGTAACTTATGCGGTAGAAGAGGAGGAGGATGCAGGAGAACGAACCTCTATCTGCATATGTAAACAAAGATAAGATAAAAATTATAAATAACCAAAGCAAGACTAAAAAACTAAAAAAATAATAATTATGCAATGCCTAAATCTACAATATGACATTAAAAAAACTTAATCTACATTCTCTAAAGAGGCGCAGAGTTAGCGGGGATATAATTGAAGTGTATAAATGGTTTAAAGGGATTAACAAGGGTGATATTAATAAAGTTTTAAAAATTCATGATCAAACCAGAACTCGTAATGGGTAATGAATGGATTTAAGCTTGATAAATTTAGGTTCAGAAGGGAAATTGGTGAAAATTGGCTTGGTAATACCACAGAGTATTCCTAGTAGGATAATAAATGCCAATACGTTAGACACCTTCAAATGTAGATTAGATAGACATATGACAGAGGTAAGGTGAATTCAAATTTTTTACATTTACTTTTTGGGGGTGTTATTGCAATTTCACAGATAAAAAAATCGCGCATAAAAGGAACAAGGTGTATTAGCAATTATTTCAATTTTCTTTTCTATATATGGTTGTGCTAAAAAACTATATTCTGTTCTTATTTGTGCATATACTTCACAAAATAGTAGAAAATGTTCTAGGCTCTCTCCACATTGTTCACACGTTGGGCAGGTAGTATCTTTATTTTTAAATTTATGTACAGTAAACATATTATTGAACTCTATTATGCCGTTGGCAACAGGCTTAGCATGGGACGTGCATGGTGGCCAGTGTTGCCAGATAAAGTGGATGTTTTTATTTTCAAATGCATGGTCCATTTTAAGATATATATTAATTCATGCCTTTGCTGATGATTCTTCCCTTCACTTTTCCTCTGCCTTTTCTTCACAACCTTCATCTGTTACTCGTAATCAATCTCGTATCACTCTTTCTTCTACTCTTAACTCCGATATGCAGAGAGTATCTGAATGGGGTACTCAAAATTTAGTTAAATTCAATCCCTCCAAGACAGTTTCTGGCTATCTCTTTATATTCTTCTCCTCCTGATAACCCTAATGTCTTCAAAACTAATGAAATTTACCCTCTTAACTCTATCAACATATTAGGAATCCATATAGCCTCTAACTTGTCTTGGCGGAATCACATAATCCAAATTTCTAAATCTTCATCTAAAAAATTGGGGGTTTTGTTTCGTTTTTGTCATTACTTTTCCTCATTGCAGTTACTTAAAATTTACAAAGATCTTATCCGCCCCTGCTTAGAATACTGCTCACACTCTGGGGTGCTTTTTCCTTTACTTATCTTCTTGATAGGGTTGAATCTAAGGCAGTCAGACTCATTAATGATCCTTCTCTTACTTCTAACCTAGATTCTCTCTCTCTTCACCGTAAGGTATCTTCCCTTTCGCTTTTCTATCGCTACTACTTCCATTGCTGCTCTGATGAGTTGGCGAGTTGCATCCCTCCTCCACTGCCGAGGTTGTGTAACACTCGCCAGGCGGCCTCATCTCACAGGTACTGTGTGGGGATTTGTAGCTCGCGGATTGGTCGGTGCAGCAACTGCTTCTTCCCATCTACCTCCAGACTCTGGAACTCTCTTCCTCCTTCTGTCTTTCCTTATTCTTAAGACCTTTCATCCTTCAAAAAGCAGATCTATCGTCATCTCAGAGCCTAGTCCTCCATATCTCTGGGTCCTCTGTACTTTGACTGTTTTTTTATGTCTGTCGTTTTCCTTTGTGCAACATTACCTCATCTCTGCCTTGCCCTTAACCTTTTTCTTTTCCTTCGTCTTGGTATATTCTCGTGGCCGGGCCTATATTGATGAGGGCAGTTTCTGCCTGTCCCAGTGTCACTCTTAAAAAAAAAAAAAAAAAAAAAATACAAGATGGTAGCACTGTAATTTAAATAAAAATGTACTTCATCTTTAAGATACTTGAAATAACTTACCAGCTTACATGTATGTTTTTTATATTTATCATTTCTCTCATTTATGTGTTCTGGCAACACTGATGGTGGCAGTGAGGACGAGGATGCATACGTTTTGTCACACTTCCGTATCAGCTGATGCGCACGCACACACTATTTCCCTGACAATATAATATTAAAAATATGTTTGCTGTTTGTTCTTAATGCTTTTTAGTCAATTTTCTTCATAATATCCGATCGCATTAAGCGGTAGAAGAGGAGTAGGATGCGGGAGAACGAACCTCTATCGGCAAACGTTTTGCTACTTCCTTATCAGCTGATGCACCGTCACACGTATTTCCCTGGCGATATTATATTAAAAATATGTTTGATGTTTGTTCTTAATGCTTTTTGTCAATTTTCTTCATAATATCCGATCGCATTAAGCTGTAGAAGAGGAGTAGGATGCGGGAGAACGAACCTCTATCGGCAAACATTTTGCTACTTCCGTATCAGCTGATGCACCCTCACACGCTATTACCCTGACAATATTATATTAAAAATATGTTTGTTGTTTGTTCTTAATGCTTTTTTTCAATTTTCTTCATAATATCCGATCATAGCCAGTTTATCGTCCAGCGTTATAGCATGACGCTTAGCACTTGCACTAGGAATTTTCTTAGGTGTCATGGGGGCAAAATATAAGGGCACAAATGAATGAGAATGAGAGTAGCCGATAAACAGACGTATACCATGCATAAACTAATCAATTCAAAACAATAGCTGTTTCGCGGGAATGATGAGTGACGACGCCTAACGGAAGATAATGGAACTACTGGACGTATTTTAATAAGATTTTATATGCTTTTATTCTTATTTATTGTACAATAACATGATTGTATGTGCTTTTGTTTTTATTTATTGTACAGTAACATGATTTCACGTGCTTTTAATGGTTTTCTAGTGATATTATGATTCCAATATTTGTAGCGGACAGACGTAAAGTTGATTATAATGACGTAAACTTCATTTTTATTTTTTATTTTGTTTTCCATATATTTTTTTGAAAACCGACGTATAATCGAGAACGACTTAACTTGAAACGACTTAAGCCGAGGTATATATATATATATATATATATATATATATATAATATATATATATATATATATATATATATATATATATATATATATATATATATAATATGGTAGGAAAACCCCATAAAATAAAATAACGTAAAAAGATATATAACAAGTAGTTTTTAATTTCGCGACCTTAATTGGCCACCAAATCAAAGAACAATGGCAAGAGCTACAGCTAGCAAAAAAAAAAAGAACAATAGAAAAGAAGGAGGCAAAAACCCGCTACCAATATCTCTTGCCATTGTACTTTGAGAAGGAGGCCAGTTAAGGTCACGAAATTAATAAGTATTTTTTATATATATTTTTTCGCTTTTTATTTAATGGGCTTCTCCTACCATTTTAGACTGCATGATAACAGTTCAGTGTAATTAATATATACAGTAAACCCTCGTTTATCGCGGGGGTTCAGTTCCGGGACCGACCGCAATAGGTGAATTTCCGCGAGGTATGATCACCCTATATGTATATAGGTACGTTACATTTATTTTTACATTTACTGTATAAACCTTCCCTGTACTGTTAACAAACCACCCTTTACTTTCTTAATAACAGCGTGCAATCGTAAATTTATATGAAAGTGATAGGTAAACTTACCGTGAATGGGGTGATGATGACATGACATACTCATATACATAGGTATTTTACAATTATTTTTACATTTACTGTATAAACCCTCCCTGCACTGTTAAAAAACCACCCTTTACTTTATAAACAACAGCATGCAAGCGTAAATTTATATGAACACGATAGGTAAACTTACCGTGAATGAGGTGGTAATGACGTTTGTAGACTCCATAGGAAATTATTGCTCAGCCAATAACAGCTTTACGGCTGCTTTTTGCGAGCGAAAAACATGGTAATGGGGAGTTGCTGTCGCTGTTTCTTCTTTTGTTGGAAGATGGTCTTGTAAGGAATCATGGCATCGTCGAGAAGATTGCAGGTCACTGAACGAACCATATTATCATCATGATATTGTGAGAGTTGCTGGAGTGCTTTCACGTGTTCATACATGGCGGCCAGACGTTCAAGTGTAAGGCCAGGTTCTTCGATTTTTTCGTGCATTTCCTCTGGTTGTTCTTCTTCCTCTTCTTTGCTCGCTGATTTTGTAATTTCTTCCAAGTCTTCATCAGTCAAAGGCTGCGAGTGGCAGTCGATCAGTTCATACATGTCTTCGTGAGTCATATCTTTAAAGCCTTCTCCTCCTAGCAATGCAGCCAACTTCACAGCTTTCGCAACTGCTGAGTTATGGACTTCATCGGGAGCAAATCCCTTGTAATTGTAGATGACTTTGGGCCACAATTGCTTCCAGCAGGCATTGATAGTGGCCGGCTTCATCTCTTTGCTTGCATTCTGAATATTTTGAAGGCATGTAGCAGTCGTGTAATTACGCCAGTAAGTCTTCATTGAGAATCCTTTGTCCGCATCCATGGCTTCAACCAGATTTGCCAGGGCATTTCATATGTAGAGGGCCTTGAATGTACGAATAACGCCTTGATCCATAGGCTGAATCAGTAACATCGTATTTGGTGGCAGGAACTCTACTTGAACACTGTCATATTCGAGATTAGTTGCGTGGCCACCAGCATTATCCATCAAAAGAAGGACTTTAAATTGAAGGCCCTTTTTCGCAAGATAAATTTTGACCTGAGGGATAAAGCATTGGTGAAACCAGTCTGATATAAGGCTTTTCTTGATCCAGGCCTTAGGGTTATGCATCCAATACACTGGAAGCAGATTCTTGTTTTTATTCTTCAAAGCCCTAGGGTTCTTTGACTTGTAGATAGGCCCGGGCTTTAACATGAAGCCCGCAGCATTCCCGCACATGTTGAGGGTAACGCAGTCTTTGTGCGCTTTAAATCCCGGGCTTTAGCTTCTTCCTTGAAGAGAAAAGTGCGAGATGGCATTCTCTTCCAAAACAACCCAGTCTCATCCATGTTGAACACTTGCTCGGGAGTATATCCCCTTTCGGCGATAATTTTCTTGAAGTCGTTTTTCACGTAATCTTCTGCTGCAGCTGTATCTGAAGAGGCAGCTTCGCTATAAACCGAAACGTTCTTTAGGCCAAAGCACTTTTGAAATTTAGCAAACCATCCCTTGCTTCCAACAAACGATTGTTTCCTCGGTGGAGCATCTCTGGAGGGTCCTGGTTGTGGGTCATCGATATCTTCTTCCCTCTCCTCCTCCTCACGGTCACCACTGTCGTCGTCGGGTTCGTTTGCAGCGAATGTCTCATACAGCTTCTTCGCCTTTGTTTGTATGATATTGGTGTCAATGCTGATGTTCTTTCTCCAATCAGTAATCCACAGGGCCAAAGCAGATTCCATCCGCACTATTATTTTATTGCGGGGTGTTACGACCCTCTTCGCTGATTTACTAAATGAAATAGTCGCTGTTTTTCTGATATTTGCCTCGTCCTTTTTGATGTAGCGAACAGTAGATTCATTGAGGCCAAAATGGCGGCCCACATCCGCAAACCTTCTTCCTTCTTTCAGCATATCTAACAGTTTCACCATATCTGTTATGGTTAACACCTTCCTTTGCCGCTTAGGCTCCCTACCAGAAGCCTTAGAAGGTGAAGGACGCTTGGGAGGCATTGCAAAGGTTGAAATACGTGAGTACAAATAATCATAAGCACAACGTATTAAAAAGCAAAACACGAACGGCGCACATGTGAGATAGACTGAAAGAGAGAGGTGAGACAATGGAAGATGGTGGGAGAACCAAACTTCAATCAAAGAGCCAATCAGACCCCATGATACAGAACATACAGAAAAACAATTATGTAATTTGTCGTCTCCCACCCTTTCATCCAATAGCATTCCATGAACTATCTCACGTAAGTGCGAGCCTTTGCATTTTCCAAGACGCCAATGCATTGTACACTATCGTACAGAATTTCACATGGTGCAATACCGCGAGTTATATGTTTAAATTTATATTTTTTACTATTTTTTACTGTTTTATTACTCTTAGGATAGGAAATGCTTTTTTTAATCAATAAAATAATGAAAATTTCAATATGTGCTAGCTCACGTAGGTGAGACCCTTTTCGTTTTCCGAAACGCTGATACCAGTATCGTATTTTACATGGTGTAATACTGTATTTATGTTTTTTACTATTTTTTACTGTTTTATTATTCTTAGGCTAAGAAATACGTTTTTTTATCAATAAAATAATGAAAATACTAGAAATTTTAACATATGCTAGCTTACATAGCTGCGACCCTTTGCGTTTTCCGAAACGCTGATACTGGTATCGTACTTTCTATGGTGAAGAGTTACATGTTCAAATTTATGTTTTTTTACTATTTCTTACTGTTTTATTATTCTTAGGCTGGGAAATAAATTTTTTTATCAGTAAAATAATGAAAGTTTTTTTTTCAACAAAATAATGAAAATACTGAAAATTTTAATTTTTTTAATATTTTAATATTTTTGCATATATCCAGAAAAAAAAAACTCGCTAAAAAAAATGCGATGCACTGAATTCGCGATAGGTGAACTGCGATATAGCGAGGGGTTACTGTATATATATATATATATATATATATATATATATATATATATATATATATATATATATATATATATATATATATATATATATATATATATATATATATATATATATATATATATCTTCTTCTGGTCCTTAGCCAAAAACCTCTCCAAAAACTTCTGTAACTCAAGCTTTCCCCTTCTCATTCGTTCTGATGGTTCTATAGCTTGCTCTCCCACTGACAAAGCCACTCTCTTTGGCTCTCATTTTTCTGCCAACTCTTCTATCAACGATTCCAGCGCACCTGTTCCTGTCTTTTCCCCTCTCTAACCCTATGCCCTCCCTTAACCTTTCTTCACGCAAACTTCATAAGGTTCTTCGCTCACTAAAGACAAACAAGGCATCTGGTCCCGATGGTATCCCTGCAAGGTTCCATAAGGAGTTTGCAGATGAACTGGCTCCCGTGCTTTGCCATCTTTTTCGCCTCATTCTGTCAACCAGTATCTATCCTTCATCTTGGAAGCATGCTCTAGTTCAACCTGTTCCTAAGAAGGGTGACCGCTCTATCCCTTCTAACTACCGACCTATTGCTCTAACCTCCTCTACTGCTAAAGTTTTCGAAACTTTGCTCAATGCTCACTTCTTGAAACGCCTTGAATCTAACTCACTTATCTCCGATCACCAGTACGGCTTCCGCAAGGCAAGATCCACTGGTGATCTCCTGTCCTATCTTACTCATGTATGGTCATCTTCTCTGAGGAACTATGGGGAATCCTTTGTCGTCGCCCTTGATATCTCTAAGGCTTTTGACAGAGTCTGGCACAAGGCTCTGTTGGCCAAACTCCCTGCCTATGGCTTCACCCCTTCTTTCTGTTCTCTGATTTCCAGTTTTCTTACTGACCATTCTATTTCTGTAGTTGTTGAAGGCGCGACATCTAGCCCTTTCTCTAATTCCAGTGGTGTTCCACAGGGCTCTGTTCTTTCACCTATTCTCTTCCTTCTCTTCATCAATGATCTCCTACAATCCCCATCTTCCTCTCTTTTTCAGGCCTTTGCCGATGATTCTACCCTTCACTTTTCCTCTGCCTTTTCTTCACAACCTTCATCTGTTACTCGTAATCAATCTCGTATCACTCTTGCTTCTACTGTTAACTCCGATTAGCAGAGAGTATCTGAATGGTGCACTCAAATTTTAGTTAAATTCAATGCCTCCAAGACACAGTTTCTGGCTAGCTCTTTATCTTCTTCTCCTCCTGATAACCCTATTGTCTTCGAAACTAATAAGATTTACCCTCTTAACGCTATCAATATATTAGGAATCCATATAGCCTCTAACTTGTCTTGGAGGAATCACATAATCCAAATTTCTAAATCTTCATCTAAAAAATTGGGGGTTTTGTTTTGTTTTCGTTATTACTTTTCCTTATTGCAGTTACTTAAAATTTACAAAGGTCTTATCCACCCCTGCTTAGAATACTGCTCACACATCTGGGGTGCTTCTTCCTTTACTTATCTTCTTGATAGGGTTGAATCTAAGGCAGTCAGACTCATTAATGATCCTTCTCTTACTTCTAACCTGGATTCTCTCTCTCTTCGCCGTAAGGTATCTTCCCTTTCGCTTTTCTATTGCTACTACTTCCATCGCTGCTCTGATGAGTTGGCGAGTTGCATCCCTCTTCCACTGCCGAGGCCGCGTAACACTCGCCAAGCGGCCTCATCTCACAGGTACTGTGTGGAGATTTGTAGCTCGCGGATTGGTCGGTGCAGCGACTGTTTCTTCCCATCTACCTCCAGACTCTGGAACTCTCTTCCTCCTTCTGTCTTTCCTAATTCTTATGACCTTTCATCCTTCAAAAATCAGATCTATTGTCATCTCAGAGCCTAGTCCTCCATATCTCTGGGTCCTCTTTACTTTGACTGTTGTTTTCTGTCTGTTGTTTTTCTTTGTGTGACATTACCTCATCTCTGCCTTGCCCTTAACCTTTTTCTTTTCCTTCGTCTTGGTATTTTCTCGTACCCGGGCCTTTGTTGATGAGGGCAGTTTCTGCCTGTCCCGGTGTCACACTCTTAAAAAAAAAAAATAAATAAATAAAAAAAAAAAAAAATATATATATATATATATATATATATATATATATATATATATATATATATATATATATATATATATATATATACACCTTGTTCCTTTTATCCGCATTCTTTTTAACAGCAAAATTGCAATAAGGCCTAAAAAAAATAATAGTAAAAAATACGAAATTCGCGAATATCGCCCATGTAAAAAAATTCGAAAAAAAATTTCAATTTAGTAAAAAATCGACCGCCTCGGAGGCACTTTTCCGCCATTCTCCTCCTCCTCTTCTACCACTTAATGCTATTGGATATTATGAAGAAAATTGAAAAAAAGCATTAAGAACAGCAAACATATTTTTAATATACAGTGTTACCCCGGTTATTCGCGTTTCTTGGTTCGCGTTCTCACTGTATCGCGTTTTTTGGGGGGCATTTTTTTTTTTTTTTTTTTAAGATCATTGTGACACCAGGATGGGCCAAAAAATGATAAAATTAAGCAGACTTTATCAGGTTGTAAAGAGAAACAGAGATGGAGAGTGTAATGACCTGTCAGATGTGAAGGGATTATAAAAGATGTGTAATGAATGTCCAGCTTTCTGCTGGGTTTTAATATATACCTCTGCATTACTTTCATGATGTCTATTCATATAATTCTGCTTAGATCTTATTATTATTATTATTATTATTATTATTATTATCATTGGCAACAATAATTTTCCTTTGATGATGATTGTGGAGATTATTATCATCATCATCATCATTATTATTATTATTAAGGGCTCATCATTGTTTGTACATCTGTTGGTTTATTTACTTTTAATAACTGTGTAAAGTGCCCCTCCCTAGTTGGCTGGGACAAAGAGAGTGTGGGGGGTTGGGTAGAATAGAATGTTGGAGAGAGAGAGAGAGAGAGAGAGAGAGAGAGAGAGAGAGAGAGAGAGAGAGAGAGAGAGAGAGAGAGAGAGAGAGAGAGAGAGAGAGAGAGAGAGAGAGAGAGAGAGAGAGAGAGAGAGAGAGAGAGAGAGAGAGAGAGAGAATCTTTAAGGTACTCTTGTTCATTCAACCAAAACTACATTATTTATAGTAAAAATGGTTTAATTACGAATCTGTAGTAATAATGATGATGATGATAATAATAATAATAATAATAATAATAATAATAATAATAATAATAATAATAATAATAATAATCTCTCCAATCATCATCAAAGGAAAATTATTGTTGTCAATAATAATAATAATAATAATAATAATAATAATAATAATAATAAGATCTAAGGAGAAGTTTTAGAATAGACATCATGAAGGTAATGCAGAGGTATAGTAAACCCAGCAGAGAGCTGGATATTCATTACACATCTTTTATAATCCCTTCACATCTGACAGGTCATCACACTCCATCTCTGTTTCTCTTTACAGCCTGATAAAGGCCGTTTTATTTTATAATTTTTGGCCTGTCCTGGTGTCATAATCATCTTTAATTTTTTTTTTTTTTTTTTTTAAAGGCTTATCCTACTTCGCGATTTTCCTGGTTCGCGCCGGGTCCCGGAACCGAACTACCGCGATAAGGGAGGCAACACTGTAATATCGTCAAGGAAATAGCGTGTGAAGGTGCATCAGCTGATACGGAAGTAGCAAAACGTTTGCCGATAGAGGCTCGTTCTCCCGCATCCTACTCCTCTTCTACCGCTTAATGCGATAGAGTATTATGAAGAAAATTGAAAAACAAAGCATTAAGAACAAACATCAAACATATTTTCAATATAATATCGTCGGTGAAATAGCGTGTCAGGGTGCATCAGCTGATACGGAAGCGTGACAATACGTATACATCCTCGTCCTCACCACCATTAGTTTTGCCAGAATAGATGAATGAGAGAAATGATAAATATAAAAAATATACATGTAAGCTGGTAAATTATTTCATGTATCTTAAAGATGAAGCACACTTTTATTTAAATTACAGTATGCACTATCATCTTGTAATTAATATATATCTTAAAATGTACCATACATTTGAAAATAAAAACATCCGCTTTTTCTGGCAACCCTGGCCACCATGCACGTCCCAGTAGAAGCCTGTTGCCAATGGCATAGTAGAGTGCATTAATTTGTTTACTGTACAGTGAATCTGTATATCTTTTATACTGTACACTATTTGCATGTTAATATAAATAACTACTGGTATTTCTGCTTTGTTATGTATTTATAAAATATGTTTTACTTATCTTATATCTATGGTAGAGTGTGTCTGGCCACCATGCACGTCCAAGTGTAAGCCTGTTGCCAATGGCATAATAGTGCATTAATTTGTTTACTGTACAGTAAATCTGTATATCTTTTATACTGTACACTATTTGCATGTTAATATAAATAACTACAGGTCTTTCTACTTTGTTATGTACTTATAAAATATGTTTTACTAATCTTATATCTCTGGTATAGTGTGTCTGGCCACCATGCACATCCCAGTGTAAGCCTGTTGCCAACGGCATAATAGAGTGCATTAATTTTACTGTACAGTGAATCTGTATATCTTTCATACTGTACACTATTTGCATGTTAATACAGTGTACAAATAACAAAAGGTCTTTCTGCTTTGTTATGTACTTATAAAATATGTTTTACTTATCTTATATCTTTGGTATAGTGTGTCTATGGACGGTTCGGGAAAAAGCTATGCCCTTTATCATTGTTTCCTATGGAAAATGAATCGTTTTTTCATGCGATTTTCCATTTACCCATGACTTCTGAGAACCTATCTCACCGTTATTCTGAGAACTAGGTGTATATATATATATATATATATATATATATATATATATATATATATATATATATATATATATATATATATATATATATATATATATATATATATATATATATAGTGGTGACCCCAACCCATGAACGCCTCTTCCCATGAACAAAATTTCAAAAATATTTTGACCCCAACCCACGAACACGCATATGTCGGCCAGGCGACCACGTGTCCCATCGACTGCTCTCAGTTCTGCATTGGTGCCTGCGCTGTGTAGTTCGTTCGTGATCTGTTCAAAGTTTTTGCATTATTTTCCATTATTTTGCCTTTCAGACAGCCCTTATCATGGCTCCTAAGAAAGATGAAAGTGTTAGTGATAGTGACGTCAAGCACCCTAGATGCATAACAGTGGAAACGAAGAAAGAAATAATTTCTAAGCATGAAAATGGGGTTCATGTGTCTGATCTAGCAATGCAGTATAACATGGCAAAATCGACTCTCTATACTATTTTAAAGAGTAAAGAGATCTATAAGGTGGCTGACGTGGTTGGAAATAGTATTAGCGAGGCTATAATATGCGCTAAGGCTTTGCAAATCCACCATGATTTAGTAGCGAACTCTACAAGTTTCCTTTTGGGGGCTAATGCTGCTGAAGACTGTAAGCTGAAGCCTTTGTTGGTTTATTTGGCAGAAAACTCAAAGGCACTCAAGGGCGTTTGGAAGGGTCAACTGCCAGTCATCTCGAAGTCAAACAAGAAGGCTTGGATAACCCTTCAAATATATGAGGACTGGTTCAGAACCATTTCTTACAATATTCTTCATGCTGTGAAGAATACTGGTGATGCTTGGGAGGAAGTGATGCAATCCAACTTGAATGGGGTATGGAAAGAAGCATGCCCCTATTTTGTGAATGACTTCAAACGTTTTGAGGATACAGTTGAGGATGTGACCAAGAACGTTGTTGTCATGATTAAGGAGCTTGAGGTGGAGGTAAAGGATGATGATGTAAAAGAGCTCCTGGAATCTCATGGCGAGGAGTCATCTACTGAGGACCTCATTCAGCTGGAGAAGCAAATGATTGAAAAGGAGAAAGAACTACTAAGCCCAGAGCCCAAGAGATTCACAACTAAGGAATTAGAATTGTTTGCATTGGCAGAGGAATTGTTGGTACACCTTGAGGCTCAGGACCCAACATTGTCAGTACAATAAGGATGAGAGAGGGTTTACTGATACCCTGAGGTGTTACAAGGAAATATGTGAGAAGAAGAGGGCATCCTTCCAGACTCGCCTTGACTAATTCTTTGTGAAGATAAGAGCCCCAAGCAACAGATCCTGTACCCTCTACCTCAATAGACTCACCTGCTCCTGTACCTCCCATTATGTTCTTTTGCCTCTCCAGACTCACCTGCCCCAGTCTCCTCAGCACCTGCCTCCCTAGCTTCCACCTCCCAATAAGCCAGTCTCTCCATCCTTTGCAACACCCCTTCCAGCGTGCAAGCCAACCACACTAGTAAAGGTAAGTTATAATGCACTGTACTATAGTGTAATATTACTATCGATACATTCTAAAGGTAAGCAATACTATTAACTTTAGTCGTAGTATTCTTTTATCATAGATTAAGAACACATATTTTTTCCAATCTTTTAAATGATTTCTTTTTAACATAGGTTGGGAGACCTAGGTTTGAATTTTGGTGTGTTTCGACTAATATCAGCTGTCAGGAACGGAACCCTGAGGGTCCCCGTATAAAGTCATTCCGCCGTTATGTCGGAGGCCAATAAATAATTAAGAATTTATTTATAAATTAAGTTTTCGGCCTACCTGTGTGGTGCAGTAAATTCCAACCTCGCGCACTGAACAGTTTGTTAGCCTTGTAGAAGAATAGTCACACAGCATTGTTGTAAATGCATGCACTGCATAAAGCTAAAATTTTTATTTATTTATTTGTTTATTAATGTGGTTATTTGAAGGAAATAGACTTAACCCCTTAACCGGCAATTTTCTTTGTAAAAACGTTTCATTTTCAGTCGAATTTCTCGCCGTATACCACAAACTTCTTGGTGATGTAGAGGGTCTATCCGGTGACCTTGTTAGTGGTAATTCTGCTACTAACTGCTGCCATATGTAAGAGTCATCAAGTATGCTCACTTTATGCTCAGAAAAGTCGAATAAACTCGTTTTAAGCTACTTTTTAAAGGTTACCTTTTTGGCAAGTTAACTCGTCTGAGACTGAAAATAACAATTTGGGTAAAAACGAATGTTCTCATCTTTGCCAGTTAAGGGGTTAATTTATTTACAAAATTATCAAATACATATCTGTAAATAAAATCTTTCTTATGCGAAAAATTGCTTTGAGGTTGGCAGAAGAAGTCACACGACATTGTGGTATATGTATACTGTATCAGGTTAATGGTTTTATTTATCTATTTGTAAACTGCATTGTTGTACTGCATACATATATACTGTAGCAAGTTAATGGTTTTATTTATTTATTTGTTTATTTATTCAGTTATTTGAAGGAATTAGACTTAATTTATTTACAAAATTACCAAATACATAGCTGTGAATACGATCATTCTTATGCGAAAAATTGCATTCAAGTTGGCAAAAGAATAGTCACACGACATTGTTGTACAGTATATGTATATACTGTATCGAGTTAATGGTTTTCCTCATTTATTTGAAGGATTTAGACTTAATTTATTTACAAAATTACCTCCTACTTACCAGTAAATACAATGTTATTACGAAAAAGTTTGTTGAGGTTGGCAGAAGAATAGTCACAAGACAAGTTTATGGTTTTATTTATTCACTTATTTATGTATTTGCTTATTTGAAGGAATTAGATTAAATTATTTACAAAATTACTCAATATCAGTTTTGGAGAAAGAGATAAACGAAAAGGAGAACACTATAAGAACTATAAGAATGAATTTTCAAGAGAAGTGCCATTATCAAGGCTGTGCTTTTCACTCATTCGTCCTCCATATTGTTTATTGTGCTCATTCACTGCGGATGCATATTTTCAACATCAAGGTGTTGTTAATGCCCATTAGAAGGAAAACAAGTTCTTTGGCTGGATGACCAGCATCGACGGCACATCCAAGTGAATGCACTGAGATATGCAGGTTCTTCTCTGCATATTTCAGTTGGGATGGTGGTATGAACATGTAGTCTGGTAAGTGGGTTTGGTTCCCCTAATGTTCAATATATTTTTCGTGGATAACAGTAGACAGCATTATTAACATCATGGTTCCATATTAAATATATATATGTACTCACTGTAAACTCCACATACAACTGCAATGGGTTGGAATAAGAATAACAGCAAAAGTACTTGCTTGCACTGGTTGCATCATAATATGTAGATAGTTATCTTCAGTAGTAGCTCAGTTGGTATGGTGGCATGAACATGTAGCCTACAGTATAGGTTCAACATATTCGTCGTGCTATCCATGGCTAACAGTGTATTATTAACAGCGCAGATTCATTGCAACACACTCTCTCTCTCTCTCTCTCTCTCTCTCTCTCTCTCTCTCTCTCTCTCTCTCTCTCTCTCTCTCTCTCTCTATATATATATATATATATATATATATATATATATATATATATATATATAAATATATATATATATATATATATATATATATATATATATATATATATATATATATATATATATATATATATATATATATACAGTGGTGTCCCCAACCCACGAACTTAATCTGTTCCTAAAATCTGTTCTTGGGTTGGATTTATTTTTCCCATTGAATAGCATGTAAATTCAATTAATCCGTTTCTGGCCACAATAAATATTCATTTTAAAATTTTTATAGTCACAATAAACATAAAATATAATACAGGTTATATGTATTTCATCTGTAAAAGTTAATAATAGAAAGGAATTCTACTCTACTAATGTAAAACATGTACATATTAAGGTGTACAGTATACACTAGTTGATACCCAGTATAAAATAGCAAAGTCCAACGCTTAGAAAGAGTTGTCTCATTCTCCCATTAATAACAACTACAGTAAGTAAGAAATAAATATTATAGGTAAGAAACAGAACTAAATAAACTTAATCTGTTCCTAAAACCTGTTCTTGGGTTGGATTTAGTTTTCCCATTGAAAAGCATGTAAATTCAATTAATCCGTTTCTGGCCACAATAAATACTCATTTAAAAATTTTTCTAGTCACTATAAACATAAAATATAATACAGGTTATATGTATTTCATCGGTAAAAGTTAATAATAGAAAGGAATTCTACTCTACTAAAGTAAAACATGTATATATTCAGGTGTACAGTATACACTAGTTGATACCCAGTATAAAAGAGCAAAGTCCAATGCTTAGAAAAAGTTGTCTCATTCTCCCATTAATAAGAACTACAGTAGGTAAGAAACAAATATTGTAGGTAAGAAACAGTACTGTATTTACCTTTGAGGATGATTGTTGCTGGCATATGTGGATGGTGGTGGAGGAGGAGGGGGACTAACTTTTGGAAGGGAGAATCCCCTTCAATAAAAACGTTAGGGAACTCTTCTGATACAGGCTGTATTTCTAGTAGTTTCTCTCTCTTTTCTCTTTTGGAAGCTGCTTCCCTGCCTACTGGCACAAGGAAACGATCCAGAGAAATTTGTCTTTTTCTAAGTTGGTAAATTTTTCTAAAAATATTCATCGCATTGCCATTTACCATGTTCACTACTCTATTGCCCACAGTTTTATTTGAGTGATGACTCTCAGTAAAAGTCTGCACATCATTCCACTTACTAAAAATTGCTTTAGTCTCTACTGGACACCTTTACCCTCTCATCCCTCTCCTCCGGTGACTGATCCTCTTGGAGAGACTTCACATGTTCACGTTGCAACTCAATCAATTCTTTGGTGGTGAGTTCTTGTTTATAGTCCCCCACCAGCTCCTCCACATCCTTCCCATTGACCTCCAAGCCCAAACTTTTGCCCTTGGCCACAATTTCACTCACAATTTTGATAGCAGCCTCCAGCTTGAAGCCCTCGAAGTCTCTATCAGTCACACAACCTGGCCAAAATTTCCTCCAGGTGGAGTTCAACGTACAATTTGAGACCTTCCATGCTTTCTCAATGAGGCCAATGCAGTGGAGGATATTAAAGTGGTCTTTACAGAAATCAGAAGGGTCAAATCCATGTCACTGGTGACCAGGAAGCAAAGGCAAAAAGACCCTTTGTATACAACTTCTTAAAATTGGAAATTACCTGCTGGTCCATGGGGGCTGGAAGATAGGAGTGGTGTTGGGAGGCAGAAATTTGACTTTTTAAACTAAAAGAGGCTTGACCTTACTGTCCCAAGTAGCATTAGTGCACAATAAAAGTGTAAGCCTGTCTTTCATGGGTTTATGGCCAGGTAGTGACCTCCTCTTGGGTTATATAGATTCTTTTAGGCATTTTCTTCCAATAGAGTCCAGTTTCCTCACAGTTAAAAACTTGATGTGGGATGTAACCTTTACTATCTATATATCTGGCGAATTCTTGCATGTAAGCATCCGCTGCCTTTTGGTCAGAACTAGCCACCTTTCCATGCCTAATAACACTATGAATCCCAGTTCGTCTACGAAAGTTTTCAAGCCAGCCTAAAGCTGGCTTTAAGTTCATCAGTTTTAGTGCCACTAGAACTCAGAGTGCTGGCTACTAAATCTTGGTAAATTTGCAAACCTTGGTAAATTTTGCGCATATTATGGCCTCACGTATACTATCTCCAACCTGCTGTTTTTCATTTATACACACCAGCAATAACCTTTCTACTTTTGCTTTAACTGTGATCTACTCTTTGTTAAGATAGTCACTCCTTTAGCCACGTCAGACAGCTAATCAATTTTGCCATGTTATATTGCGTGGCAAGATCAGAAACATGAACACCAGTTTCTAGCTTAGAAATTATTTCCTTCTTAGTTTCCATTGTTATGCATCTAGGAAGTTTGATGCTACTGTCACTAACGCACTTCACTTTTTTAGGAGACATGAAGACTAGCTTAACGTAATGGCAAAACAATGGAAAAGTACAAAGCAATAACAACGAACAGAGCACAAACGAACTACACAGTGGGTGCACCAATGCAGACCTGAAAGAGCAACCATGCGGGCGAGCGGGAACATTGTCGCATGCCCAGATGTGCGTGTTCATGATTAAAAAATTATTCGCGAGTCAATACAAAATTAATTCGTAAATTACATATATATATATATATATATATATATATATATATATATATATATATATATATATATATATATATATATAATATATATATATATACCCCGGTCGGGGTAAAAAATGATTCATGTTTTCACATATGTAATGTGCTTATTTGGTTATATATATATATATATATATATATATATATATATATATATATATATATATATATATATATATATATATATATATATATATATATATATATATATATATATATATATATATATATATATATATATATATATATATATATATATATATATATATATATATATATATATTTCCTTTGTTATGCTATTTTACAGAGAAATTTATTAATGACTTTTTTGTATCAATTTCTTTGTACCAAGAAGGTTTGTTTCCACCAACTGTGTGTACCAAGCTTTGATTAATTTTTTAATTACAAAAAATGAAAGCACAGGAGAAAGAAGTGTGTTGAACGGTTAATTAAACCCAAATCAGATACATAAAAGAACATGACCAAACGAAGGCATACAAATACAGGGGGTCCCAGTTTTAAGTCATTCCATGGTTACATCAGAGACCAATAAATATATAATAAATCAATTTTTCTATATACCAGTCATCCAGATGCAAACCAACCACATTAGTAAAGGTAAGCAATACTGTAAATAGTGTACTTTAACTATTAATATGTATTAGATTAAGATGTTAGACTACTCTTCTATGTCTCAGAGTATTTATTTTTAGCACTGGGGGGACCTAGGTTCGAATTATAGGTGTGTTCCGACTAGAGTCAGCTGTCAGGAATGGAACCCTGATGTAAAGTGGGGACCCCCTGTAATTATAATAGAACTCTCTACAAAGAACAACCATATGAGCTTTGCACAAGAAAAGTGGGTGTAATTCATTGGCTGAATTAATCTCCTGACATCGTACCTTGTGCTTTGTTTTCTTGATGAAGGAATTCATATTTAATTAGTTTTAAACCTTCAATGGACTTGTGTGTTTGATTAGGTTCCCATAAACCATTCACCACACTTCGCTTTCTTCTGTACAATTCATTGGCTGAATTAATATCCCGACATTATACCTTGTGCTTTGTTTTCTTGATGATGGAATTCACTTTTAATTAGTTCTGAACCTTCATTTGACTTGTGTGTTTGATTTGGTTCACATAAACCATTCATCACACTTTGCTTTCTCCTATGCAATCATTCTGGGTATTCTAAAACTTTTGGTACAAACTGTTGGTGCAAATAATCCGAACAAGCAAACTTAATACAAAAAATCTTTAACAATAAATTGTAACAAGTTTCTTTGTAAAATGGCACAACACAAAAATTTTTACACTTTATTCTTGATTATTACTATCAATTTGAAGTTATACAGATACTTTTTTGGCCACCCTGTGCATACACACATGCACTAATGCACACACATTGTAAACATACACCAACTAGGTAAATATTCGAGGGAAGGAAAGCCGAGACCAACAAAAGTAACCTTTGAGAGAGGGGAGACATGTAGGGAAATATTGTTGAGAAAAAAAAGTCTAAAAGACCTTCAAGAATGCAAAGAAGTGTTCATTAGACGATACAGAACACAGGAAGAGATGGGAAAGATCAAAAACTTGTTGCAAGAGGCAAGAAGGTTAAATGATGAAAGAAATGAAGAAGAGAAGAAAAATTTTCGTTACGGAATACTTCCAGACAAAGGGGAGATAAAGAAGATAATGACAGAAGATCAGGGGATGGGGCCTCATTAAGATTGTTATACACAAATGCTGATGGAGTAGCTGGTAAGGCAGTAGAATTAAAAGATAGGATTCACAACAGTAAGGCAGATATAGTAGCAATTACAGAGACTAAGTTGAGTGAGGACATAAACAGTGTCACAGTTTTTCCTAAGGGCTTCAGAATACTAAGGGTCGAAAGATCTGAGAGGACTGGTGGAGGGATAGCACTGCTCATAAGTGAGAGGATTCAAGTTGAAGAGATAAACTTGGCTATAGAAAGTGAGTTCAGGGAATTTCTTGTTGCTCGCATAAATACTGGGTCAGAGAGCATTATAATAACTGTTGTATACAACCCACCAAGGAACCAAAATAGGCTTGAAATTTATGAGGAAAGTCATATAGGTACGATTGAAGTCATAAACTCAGTTGTTAACATGGCGCGGGAGAAAAAATGTAGGATTTTGATTATGGGAGACTTTAATCATAAAGAGATAGATTGGATAAATCTTGACCCACACAGTGGTGAGGACTCCTTTGGGGCAAGATTCCTAGATTGCGTACAAGGGAATTTCCTACACCAACATGTAATGGAACCAACAAGAGCCAGGGGTGGGGATGAGCCATCACTACTTGATCTGGTGTTCACAGATAATGTGTTGGATATTGAAAATATTGAGTATGAACCACCAATTGGAAAGAGTGACCACTGTGTGTTGTTGATGGAGTATATCATTGAAGACATTCTTCCTGAGAGTAGAGGCACTGAGGACATGAGGAGGAACTATCAGAAAGGAGATTACATCAAAATGAATGAGCTTTTTGCAGTTATTGACTGGAGAACCTTATTTTACAATAAATCTGTACAAGAAATGTATGACATCTTTTGTGAGAAATATGGGAAGATTGTAGAATGCTGCATACCTGTCACCAAAGTAGGTGTAATTCATGCCAGAGAGAAATGGTTCGATAATGGGTGTAAAAGAGCTAAGGAGTGGAGAGACAAATGCTGGAAAAGGTATAGGAGGAGAAAAAACATAAATGCCTGGCAAACCTACAAAAGAGCAAGAAATGACTACCTAAGCAAAAGGAGAGAGGCAGAGAAAGATTATGAGAGGGACATCACCAGGAAGGCTAAAGAAAATCCCAAGCTTTTCCACAGCTTTATCAGAGGAAAACTGAAGGTAAAAGAACAGGTTTTAAGGCTAAAGAGAGCGGATGGAAGCATCACTGAGACGGACGAAGAGATCTGCAAAGAATTGAACAAGGAGTTTCAGTCAGTATTTACAGTAGAAAATACCCCACCCCCTCAGATTGCAGTGATAGAAGCCCAAGGGCCGGTATTAGAGAACATCAACCTTACAGCCACAGAGGTATGCAAGGCGCTGATGGATTTAGATGTTCATAAAGCTACAGGTCCTGATGACATATCCCCTCATGTGCTTAAAAAATGCGCAAACACAATATCAGTGGCACTAAGTATCATATTTAAGGAGTCATTGGAGTCGAGGGAGATTCCAAGATGCTGGAAACAAGCAAATGTGATACCTATCTTCAAAAAGGGAAGGAGGGATACGGCTCTGAACTATAGACCAGTTTCCTTGACCAGCATAGTTTGCAAAGTTATGGAGAAACTACTAAGGAAACATATCTCTCTTCACTTGGAATCCTTCAACTTTTTGTCAGTGAGGCAACATGGCTTCAGAGAAGGAAGATCAACAGTAACAAACTTATTAGAATTTTATGATGAGGTAAGCCAAATCTTACAGGAAAGAGAGGGCTGGGCAGATTGCATATTCCTAGACTTCCAGAAAGCGTTTGACACTGTTCCACATGGGAGACTTATTAGGAAGCTGCAATCAATGGCTAGAATAGGTGGAAATGTCTTGGAATGGATAAAAACTTACTTAGAAGGAAGGGAACAGAGGGTTAGAGTAAGACACTCAGTGTCTGATTGGAGAAGAGTTAGTAGTGGAGTTCCACAGGGTTCAGTTTTAGGGCCACTTTTGTTCCTTGTATATGTAAATGACCTACCAGAGTCTGTAAATTCATTCATGAATATGTTTGCAGATGATGCAAAGATTGTGAAGAAAGTAAAAAACGAGAACAATGGTAGAGAACTTCAGGAGGATCTAAATAATCTGCATGAGTGGTCAGAAAAGTGGCTAATGAAATTCAATACCTCAAAATGTAAGGTAATGAGAATGGGTACAAGTGCAAGAAGGCCCAAGCTTGACTACTCGGTGGCTGGAGTACAACTTCAGGAGACAAAAAATGAGAGAGATCTAGGAGTAAACATATTGGCAGATTTGTCTCCAGAAATACATATAAATGGCGTAGTAAGGGCAGCATATGCATTCTTATCAAATGTAAGGGTAGCCTTCAGGCACATGGACAAGGAAATGTTCAGAAATATTTATGTAACCTATGTGAGGCCAAAACTCGAATATGCAGCCCCCTTCTGGAATCCGCACTTGAAAAAGCACATAGCTAAGCTTGAAAAAGTTCAAAGACATGCCACGAAACTGGTGCCAGAAATACGCAATCTCGGTTATGATGAGAGGCTGAGGGAATTAGACTTGCCATCACTCGAAGCTAGAAGAGTAAGGGGGGATATGGTGACAGTCTTTAAATTCCTTCATGGTTATGATAGAGTGGATAGGGATCGATATTTCGATATGGCTGGCTCTAGAACTAGAGGTCATAGTTTGAAGCTTCGGAAGAAAACTTGTTTGCAGGATGTAAGGAAATACTTTTTCAGTGTAAGAGTAGTTGATAATTGGAATTCGCTAAGCGAGGAGGTAGTTAATGCTACCTCAATCCATAGTTTTAAGGACAGGTATGATAAGTATCACTAAGTCTAAAAATGGAACCGATCAGGAGACGGGAAGATACGAGCTTTGGGCTCTTTCCCGTAAACACAATTAGGTAATCACAATTAGGTAATCACACACACATATATACCAGTGTATATATATATATATATATATATATATATATATATATATATATATATATACTATATATATATATATATATATATATATATATATATATATATATATATATATATATATACAGTGATCCCCTGCTGTATCGCGTTTCTTGGTTCGCGTTTTCACTGTATCGCGGTTTTTTTGGGGGGGCAAATTATTATTGTAAAATACCTATGTACATGAGTATGTCATGTAATTACCACTTCATTCACCATAAGTTTATCTATCACTTTCATATACATTTACGTTGCATGCTGTTATTTATGAAGTAAAGGGTGGTTTGTTAACAGTACAGGGAGGGTTTATACAGTGTAAGCGTAAAAATAAATTAAAATATCTATGTACATATAGGCTGATCCTACTTCGCGGTTTTCCTGTCTCGCGCCGGGTCCCGGAACTGAACTACCGCGATAATGGGGGGATTACTGTATATATGTATATATATATATATATATATATATATATATATATATATATATATATATATATATATATATATATATATATATATATATATATATATATATATATATATATATATATATATATATGAAACTATTTCAAAAGAAGAATGTTAATGTTGTAATAGGTTGACCCATGGCATCAACTACCCAATGCGATGCTACAGCTGAAGGGTCCTGTGGACTTGAATAAGACTGTCCATGACAGTTCGATGTTAAGTCTTCCTTCAGTTGCGGTTCTCTTTCTATGCCTACATCAACACCAAGTATTCCTGGATATTCATTACATGTCTTATTATCCCTTCACATCTGACAAGTCACAATACTCCCCATCT
>JAXCGZ010011722.1:5000-7500 GCA_037179515.1 Halocaridina rubra
ACCAATTTTTATAACTTTTTGTTCCCTGTAAAAAAAACAACAACAGAATATTAGAGGAATTTACTAGATTGAATAGAATAACGCTGAATGGAAAAAAGTCAGTTGCAAAAGTAGAATTGGGAAAAAAATAATAAAAATAAAAAATACCAGGGAAAAAATGGCCAAGAAGCGTCATCAATATACATCAATATGAAAAACAATATCGAGGTGGGAAGACCACACCCTCTATAGTTTTACGATATTAATAAAAGTGTCGCATGACGATAATTTATATACAGCCGATACATGTTATAGCTTCCAAGGTATCGTTTTAAGTATCGGTGTTTTATCCTGTTTTTCAGATGAATAATAGTGTTTTGGAAGTGATTTTTCATCTTTGTGTATAGCTGACTTGTGAAGTCACCTTGGCTCAAGCGGTAGCGTCCGCGACTCTGAGGCGTCAGGTCGAGAGTTCGCGCCCCGTCACGGTCTAAGGTTAGCAAGGGCATGCACTCAGGGTAAGGATTACATCTGCCAAAGCAAGTCCTTTGCAAGAAGGCAACCGTCCTAGCCCTTGGTAGAAAAGGGAGTCCGTGGCGTAAAACTGGAACTGTGTATAGCTGACTTGTCTTCTCGCTGCCATTATTAACAGGTTTTTGTGCTTATTCGTGTTTTTTTTTTTTTTGGTAAGAAATTGTCGGTGATATTTCATCCATTGTGTTTAAATGACACGTCCGCTTGGTGCTATTGTTGACAGGTTTTGGTATTTTATTCGTGTTTTTCTTGTGATTAGGAGTGAATTCTAATCCACTGTCTAATGCTGACACGTTCTCTGTTTGTTTCTTATGACAGGTTTTGGTATTTTATTCGTGTTTTTCTGGTAGTTGGGAGTGATTTATCATCATTACTTATAGATGACGTGCTTTCTTTAGTGTTTTTGACATATACTGGTGTTTCGTCGTGTTTTTTCTGCTGTTTGGGCGTGATTTTTCACCCCCTTGTGTACAGATGACACTTTTTTTCTTTTGTGTTTTGCGTTGTTGTTTTTGACAAATTTTCGTGGTTTTCCGGTGAATAAAAGCACTTTTGAAGTATTATTTTGACAGCCGTGTTTTGTCGTGTTTCCCTGGCAAATAAGAGTGTTTCAGCGTTGTTACTGTTGCCAGATAGCCATGATTTGTCATGTTTCCCTGAATAATGAGTGTTTTAGCATTGTTACTATTGCCAGATAGCCATGATTTGTCGTGTTTCCCTGGATAATAAGAGTGTTTTAGCATTGTTATTAATGCCAGATAGCCATGATTTCTCGTGTTTCCCTGTTTAATAAGAATATTTCAGCGTTTTTATTGCTGACAAATGACCGTGTTTTGTCGTGTTTTCCCAGTTAGGTAAGAGTGTATAGGAGTGATTTGTCATCTATTGTCCGCTGCTGACATGTTCGCTTGTTGTCTTGCTTCTTTTTTCCAGTGTCGCCTTGTCATGCCTCCAAAGATCTATCGAGAATTTAATCGTTACAATCAATGTTCTAATGCTTTGGTTACTGTGTTCGAGGGGAGATAGAGGGGGGTTAGAACGAGGGGGGAGATAGGGGGGTTACAACGGGGGTTGAGAAATTTATTTTAGAACCGAAAATATTCCTGCTGCCTGGCTGTGCCTATAGTAATACTCTGGCATATTCGTTACACATTTCATTCCTCTGACAAGTCACAACACTCCCCATTTCCGCTTATTTTTAGATTCGTTTTCTTGGTGCCCTGACCTGAGGAGTGCAAATTTCTTTGCCTGTCCCGGTGTCACACTCATAAAAAAGCAATAATACTCTTCGTTTTATGTGCCACTGTTAGTCCCCCTAATGGGGGTGGACACAGACAAACTGGTTCTGCGGAATTA
Organism: Halocaridina rubra; assembly: GCA_037179515.1. Taxonomy (NCBI): domain Eukaryota; kingdom Metazoa; phylum Arthropoda; class Malacostraca; order Decapoda; family Atyidae; genus Halocaridina; species Halocaridina rubra. The sequence goes on from JAXCGZ010011722.1 coordinate 6,870, forward strand.
AGGCTAGATGCCATTTCGAACGTCCCGCGGTTTTTTCTATCGGGGATTGTCACCTCCCGAGTCGAGTATCATAACCAATAAGCCGCCGCGGTACCATATTGTGCATATAGTAACGATATATGTACCAAACTTTCCGTCTTTTTAACATATTTTTAAGTACCTCTTTAATCGTTCAGAGAGACTCTCTCTCTCTCTCTCTCTCTCTCTCTCTCTCTCTCTCTCTCTCTCTCTCTCTCTCTCTCTCTCTCTCTCTCTCTCTCTCTCTCTTCTCTCACACACACACACACACACACACACACATACACGCACGCTCACACCCAGAAGTACACACACACACACTCTCTACATACACACTCACACAAGCTCTCTCTCTCTCTCTCTCTCTCTCTCTCTCTCTCTCTCTCTCCTCTCTCTCTCTCTCTCTCTCTCTCTCTCTCTCCTCTCCTCACATACATAAGCATGCGCACATGTATAAACACACACACGCACACAGACGCGCACACATAACTATGGGCTTTTTCAAGTGCGGATTCCAAAAGGGGGCTGCATATTCGAGTTTTGACCTATGTGAGGCCAAAACTCGAATATGCAGCCCTCTTTTGGAATTCGCACTTGAAAAAGCACACAGCTA